>JAMKCH010025217.1:0-18915 GCA_023653785.1 Ophioderma brevispina
GCAAGACTATCCTGGGGGATGACAATGCGAAGTTGTCCCTTATTGCAGATAGCCTTGCCGATAAAACTGGATGCTTACAGGGCCCTGTCCCCCGTCTCCTTTGGCCTTCTTGGCTTCGGCTTAGCAGGTGGGGAAGGCGCCGGCTCCGCTGGATGATGAAGTGGATGCGCCGGAGTATGCTGCGCGAATTTGCTTTGCCCTATATCGCCTTATGCGGCAGCATTCCTTGGCGCGGTCGGCTGTCAAGGGAGCTGACGTACTCTCCCCGATATCCACACGCGGCTTCTTCTTCGCCTTTCTCTCCTCTAATCTCCGCTTCTTTCCGAATTACCAACTCGGCCAGCTATTCCTCGGGCTTGTAAATTTCGATTAAGTCATCGCTTAGGACTTGATACAGATCCCCGCAAACCTGGGGATCGCTCCTTTTATACCCTATCAGTTTCCCGCCACGAATCATAACGTGCCTAGCAGTTTCCAGCCACGGCATCATTCACGTGCACGCCGTCATGTGCGTACCACGTGACGTTATCACCCTGACAAAAGGTATGCGAAAAAAGAAAGAGAAGACAATTGACTTACGTGAGGGTGGGGACTGGAAATCCGGAATCCTAGGGGGTTGGTGTTGCGTCTGGTCTTCGGTCCCATCGCCTATTCCATGCGCCAATCTGAACTTACCTGAAAAAAAATGATTGCATTTATAATTTTATTACCTTGGAATCCAAGGCCCGGTACGTGGATGGACACCGGGTCCGGTCACATGATGGAAAACTGATTTTTTCTCGTTCCAAAAAATTCCGGTGAAATGCGCAATTTTGCGGCCATTTGGAAAGATTGACAAAATGACTCATTTAAACATGGAAAAGTTCTGGTTCGAAAAAATGACTAAGTACCACTTTTGAAAAAATTATGCCTCGGTCTTTAGCGGGACATTGGCCCTAGATCCAAACCAGCCCACAGTTAATGGTTGAAAAAAAAGTCCAAAGCGGTCGGATCCCTTGATCTTTAGCAAGAAATCGCCACTACATGCGTGTAACTGGTACGCTCCGGACTTAGTCAATGTTGAATGTCTACATGCCTAGGCCAGGCTACGTGAATGCCGTGGCCCGGCTACGTGACTTTTCATCCAAAAATCTAGGGCGACTTCCCGCTGAAACAGGAAGCGGGTACGCTCGGGACTTAGTTTTGAAAAGTCTACCCTTGCCACGGAAGCGAGAAGTACCCCTAGTATAGTTAGTACGTTCTGGTCGCGGACAATAGCAGCCGAACACCCACGTTATAGAACAACATCATAACTTAACCACAGCCGACCGGCATGGGGCAGCGATCAGAAACCGGGTAGGCCCGGCACACATCTCTTCATGCATGATGTTTTTGCCACTTAAAAAACCCTATTTTAAGTTGGTTTTGCGGAAACCTGGCGAAATACCGCACGATCCAAACGAGCCGGGCCACGGCCAGCGAACACCTTTTCAAAAAGTAGGGCCACGGCACTTTCCGCTGACCAAGCAAGTGGTTCCGCTCTCTGACTTAGTGCATTTTTGAAAAGTCCAACTAGGCCGTTGGCCCGCTACGTGATGCCGGTGGCCGGCTAGGTGCCTTCACCCAAGATCTAGGGCGACTTTCCCGCGGAAAAAAGGAAAGCGGTACGACTCGGGACTTAGTCATTTGAAATGTCTAACATGCCATGCCTGGCTTGGTGCTTTTCACGTGGCAGGGCCACGGCATGTAAGTTAAAGGGTCGGGTTAATGGCCTGGCTGGGTGACTTTTCACCCAAAGAGCTAGGGCGACTTTCGGCTGAAGAAGGAAGCGGTTCGCTCTGGACTAGCCAGCGAAACACCACTTTCTACTGAACCACATCATAACCTAACCACAACCGACCGGCATGGGACTGCGATTAGAAACGGGCGGTGCCCGGGCACTCTCTCATGCATGATGTTTTTCCCTCAAAAAACCTATTTTACAAGTGGTTTTGCGGAAAAACCGGAGAAGACCGCACGATTCCAAACGTTAGCCGGGCCCACGCAGCGAACCTTTTCAAAAAGTAGGGCCACGGCAATTTCCGCTGACCAAGAAAGTGGTCCGCTTGGACTTAGTTCATTTTTGAAAAGTCAAACAGACGGGGCCCGGCTACTTGAATGCCGTGGCCCGGCTAGGTGACTTTCCACCCAAAGATTGTCTAGGGCGACTTCCCGCCTAACAAGGAAGCGGTCCGCCTCTGGACTTAGTTCATTTTTGAAAAGTCTACATGCAGTGGCCCGGGATTGATAAACTTTTAAACGGTGGCAGGGGGGGCCACGAGCATGGTAAACAGCGTAGTTTTGGCCAAAAGTCCGGTTAATTCCTCAAGAAAATAGAAAGTGCACTAAGTTACCCTTTACGTGGCCGAGCACGGCAGCGAAATTTAAGCCGGGCCACGCCGGAAAATCACCTATTTAGTGCGGCCGTAGACTACCGGTAGGGTTCACAAAAATTGTTGGGGCACTTGTCGGTTTCCGGGAAAAACCTGTAGGATAAGGGTGAAGGAAAATACAGCATTGCATGAGAGAGTACCCGGCCTGCCAGATTTCTGTTCGCGCCCCATGGCCGGTCAGTGTGGTTAAGTGGTTTTCGGGATGGCTAAGTGGCCGGCGACCAGAAAAGATACATAGGAGGGCTTATTAGTCTCGTGTAGGGCCAGAGGCGGATCGATTATTTGGTTCATAAGCGGTTTAAATCCGCCCTAGATCTAATATTGGAAGCCCTTGGGTGAAACGTCACGTAGCGGGGCCACGGCATGTAAACGTTTCAAAATGAACTAAGTCCACAGTTCAGAAAATAAAACAAAGTTCAGGAAGCGGACCGCTTCCGTGGTCAGCGGTAAATCGCACTAGATTATGACCCAAACTCTTGGGTGACATTCATGTAGCCGGGCCACGGCATTCACGTAGCCCGGCCACTGCAGGTAGACATTTCAAAATGAACTAAGTCCAGAGCGGACCGCTTATTTGGTCATACCGGTAAAGCCGGGCCACGGCAGGATAAGTCGCCTCTCTGGCCACGGCCGCGAGAATTCCCAGAGTAGCCGTTCGAAAGACCGCAAATGGGACCGTTCCTTGTAAATCGCCCTAGATCTACGAGCTCAGTCCATACAGAGCGTACCGCTTCCTTGTATTTACCTGAAGTGCCGCTAGACTTAATAGTTGTGGTGTTGCTGAAAGCTTCGGCTATAACTGCTGGTTGGTTGGCCGCGATGAAATCCACTGCCTTTGCCTGACCTGGAGGATTTTGACCAAAAATTTGAAAATGGTTAAAAGTGGGTTTCAAGGGATTTAAGAGATTATAATGTGGAAAAAAGGCCCCGTTGTAAGAGCAACCTCATTATCTACTGACACCATCGAAGTCCTCAACATGAGCCTCAGCGTGCCATAGTTACATCATTGCTACCAACCTCCCATAGATTTCCAGGCACTCCTCGATTCATTTCGAATTCCACCAAACCTATTTTCTCCATTGGCGATTCTCAACAGCCATAGTACCCATGGTGGGCTACAATGAAGTCAATAAAGACGGACAAGCAGTCGAAGAATGGATAGACAGTCCCGAACATCTACATCACCTCATGACCCTAAGCTGCCACCATCATTTTAAAGGCCCATTGGGAAAGAGGTACAACCCTGATCTAGCTATTGTTGGTAAAAAACATCTCTAACCTGTGTTAGCAAATTGTTTCTTAATCCTCTTCCACTAACTAAACATCCACCAATCGGTATCCAAGTCCACGCTGCAGTAAGAACCATAACAAAAGTGCTTTAAATGCGGTGCTTTAACTACAGAAAGCAGACTGGCACTGATACATGATGACCTGGATCAGAACGTGAAAGGGGTTGCTCCAAAACCCCATCCACTATGATAAATTTGCCCAGCTAGTGAACAAAACTGCCTGGAGATTCATACCAAGAGGCTGTAGACGGAATACATACCACACACCTTTCCAATGAATGTGGTAAAGGATATCTGGCTATTCCACCAGGTTTGAGCTGATCCCTTCGCAGCTGAAACAACCGCTAAAGGTGACGAAGTGTCAGAGGAAAGGAACAAAAAATCAAACCAAGGCCCAACCTTAATTGAATCCACCAATATGACCAATAAGAGCAAGAAAGCTTGTTCTACCATCCGTAAGCTTCGAGTCGAAGCTGTCCAACAAAAACCTCCACAGTAGCCAAAGTTACACCCAAACCAATGTTGCCCACCAACTGCTTATATGGCAAGTGCAAGGCCAAGAAGATCCAAAATAATTATAACGTTTTATATTAGACGCGTAATTCCCCCTAAACAGGCTCAAAGCGAGGTTGACAGTTATTATTAGTACGCCGCCTTCAAGAAATCGTCCACAATCATTTCCTCTCATTTAGGCGGGATTCCCAGTCTCAAGGATTATTGTGTCGTGACCGGGGAACGATTAACTGCGCACGGGTTTATAAAATTGTTTGGACGGTTGTGGACGTACTTAAGTAACCTCACCCAAGTGTAATCCCGTAATTGGTTTACTCAATGCTATGTCAGTCCCAGGACGAAAACCCAATTTTCGATGGCTCATAAATTTAAAGTGGGCATTTTGAACAAAAGTAAACTGTTTACAAATGAGAGAAATGTAGCGGCGACCACATACGTCACGGGCCAAAGAGTGTTCCCAGGATATGGATTCTAGCAATAGCTATAGTAGCTTCATCCAAAAGCGATCTTCAAAACACGTGACCAGATCGTTCCACTGGCCAAGACAGAGGGTCTCAGGCCGAAACAAGATAAATTGGAGCTTAGTAAGTCTAGGGCCCTCACAACAACAACAATGAAGGAGATTATTTCTCTTTACGTTCAATTCACATTGCCGAAATAATGGGTGGTTCCACCTTCACTGGCTTTGTTGGTACATGCACAATGGCTAAGACCAGGATACTCGTCTGTATCCGCTTATCATCATACCATGATAACTCGCGAAATAAGAACGAATTGATACTGTTGTGTGATACAAGAACATCGTCACATTGATGTCACCATCTACAGTATAACACATCAACTTACTGTCACCGAGCAGCCTATCGACTTTAATAAACAGAGATAATGGTACAGTCATCATTTTGGTCCCGATCACCCCCGCCCATCCCAGCATAAAAGATCGTTTTTCGATGAATATACTATATATTGGGCTATAAAAATTACTCCGTGCTGACTTATAATGTTCAGTGTGATGTTGTTTCTTAAATGTGAATATATGCGTGCCGGCTAAGATATTTTGCGTGCGATATGTTCCTTCCGTAGGCTTCCTCGAGGCAATACTTGGCTCCTGAAACTGGAATCTCGCCTTAGGTGGCTGCTCAGCAGTTAGATTGTATTCTTATTCAGTGGTCTTGTTTTGTTGAGAAACTCGCGAAATTCTATTGGTTTTAGGTGTCTATCATCCGCCAATATTTGACAGTGATGACAGTGACCGCGTACTTACGCGCTATGCATATTCATTAGCATGAGCTTCGGTTTTTCAAAACAAATAACATACGAACTCTACAATTTAAAAGGACGTCAACACGATAAAGTATGTTGGTGACCCGGGGTTGGTGTTATGGAAATACGACCTAATTTTGTGATATTATTAATTCTGCAACATTTTAAATTACAAATTTTGAGGATTTTGGGATCTTGGAGAGAGTATCAAAACTGGTGTGCAGTGGTGCGGCATAAACGGATGAAGGCATCCTTGCCGTTTTTAGCATCTGTACGGGACCTAACTGACATTAGTCTCTACTGTAACCTCGTCTCAGTCAGACCAATTCTGAATTCGCAACGCGCACACTCGTTTAAAAAGAGATTGCTGAAATTGGTGGCAGCGAAACTGACGAGAAATCAGCTAAATTGCTCAACTCAACTGGGGGTGCACGTGTCTTAGTTAATAAATGTTTTTTTGAATATCAGTTTGACTGAGTTGAAAAAAGCAGCGCCGCGTTGTGCGAAGAGCCACTGCACTTCTGTACTTAATACCAACTAATGTTATTCTCACATGTATACAATGTTATTTATTGAGTGTTCAAACCCTTCTCTGAACAACGATCGATCAGCAGTTGGAAAAAGAAAACAACTAAACAAACTGATACTGCATATGCACACACAACGCAACGCCCAGGCTTAAAAAAGTAATTAAATGGGAATATTTCCTGTTGTTTGTTTGGGAACAGGCAATGCAAAATGCAATAGGCTCTAAAACCAAACAATTTGTACGGTTAAGTTTTTGTCCGCTTGCCAAAATTTTATCTTTTCCTCAGAGGAACTTAAAAGTGACCGGGGGGGTTCCTATGGACCCTCCAAATTTGTTTTCTCGCTGCGCTTTACGGTGGGATTTTTGCGCCATTTTTTTTGTAATGGTCTGACTTTAAAATGCGCATTCTGTTCATACCAAATATTACAATCGGAAATCGGCTAAGCCGTTATTGAGTTAATTAGGGAGGGTTCCATGGAACCCCCCCCCCCCTCCCCTTGGCACTTAACGTTGAAGTCCATCTGAGAATATTTTTAAAATCAAAGAACCAAACCAAATTGTTTTGCTGATATATGTTCACGCATACATAGATTATAAGTACAATTATTAGTACAGTAAAAATAATTAACCCTTTATGTGGCTGAAAACAAACAATTTCATTGTGTCACGGTTGCTAAAAAACCGGTACGGGTACCAAGTCTATGGGAAAATGAAAACATTAAAAAAAAAAAACCCATTAAAATTAAAATGGACTTCCCTTAAACTGCATGTTTTTGTTGTTAAAATATACGTCATGTGAGTGCAACAAAGTGCGTAACTGACATTTTGGCAAAAGTGAGGTTTTGCTGGATTTTCGAAATACTGTAAAAACACGAAATTCAATCAATATTGTCATCTCAATCAAGTCAAAATATTTTTATGAAAAGAAGACATTCAAAAACAATAAAACACAAAGAATTTAGCAGCAAAACGCACGCTTTTTTCTGCAAAATGTCAAATATGCAGAGACTACTTTGTTGCTTCCATGACATATGTACTTTGGGGTCTTCTAAGATTAGATATCAACAAAAAAAGTTTTCAAAAGTTTGATGTAAGAGCAAAGGCTCATTTGAATTTCCGTCTTTTTTGCCCCATTGTTCCTGCGTGTTTTGAAATCAATATTTTTTTGCCCCTAATTGGCCGCCCAAAGACAAATTCATTTTTATTGCTGATTTTGGGTGTCTTATTGACTCTCCACATTTGGTATAAAATTCGCACAAAAATTCCCCCGGGGGGGTGGGGTTTAAAAAAAAAAAAAAAAAAAAGGTTTGGTTTCCTTAGGGGTCCCATTTAACCCCCCCCCCCCCCTTGGGCACCAACGGGAGTGAAAACCCCTTGGTCCACTTAAGGTTAAACAAACAAAACAATTGCCAATTAAAAGCAATGTGCCCGTGTTTTAGAGACACCTTTTTTTTTTTGTCTTCAAGGGTATAAAATATTGACAAACCAAAATGTGAAATCACATGAAATAGCCCATCAGGTTAAGTTTTGGAAAAAATCACTTCCTAGGTTTCCTTTAAAATGTTGGATAATTGTTTAAACGTAATATAACAAACAAGAGTCAAATTTAAGAATACAAACACACAAATAATTTATATTATAAGCAAACTCCACCCAAAATGTTCAAATGATTGAACACAATTTTAGTGGCTGTTTGGTTCGACCAATTAAAATCCATAGATTTTCTCGCCAAAGACCATTTTATGAAACATCTTCTTTCAACCAACTGAAACATTAATAAGAATAAGAAATATTCGAGTGGTGTCGATCACCTACCTTCAAGTGTATAAGAACACATATGCATGTTCAATTAGCCTTGATAGTTACTGGGGTTATTAAATTGTTCAGATGCAATTGTTACTACGCTCACAGTCTGTCTCAAAACGTACCCTATCGATGCAAGGTCATGACATGCGAGTGCCCGGTACATTGATTCAAAGAAAAGTAAGACCAAATATTACCAAATTGTGATCTTATGTACACACGTACTTTTAAACTCATATGAAAAGCTATGAAAAAATGTCATCATTATTCTAGTTTAAGAAATAAACGATAAGCCAAACATTGTTTTCATCACACAACTGAATGTGTGAATCCTGAGTTAGCCCTCATGTGATAGATATGACCGTTCTCAGACCGGGGCCCCGGGACTGGGGCTAAGTGTGAGTGCAACTTATTAATCCGTTACCACTTACACCATAAGTCTCTAAGAACTCTAAATCTTGGCCATCTCGCAATAATTTTGGCCTACAGACGATATCATCCCAGTTTGAAGATCACACATCATGATCAGGCTGGTTCGATGTCTGAAGCACCGTAAACTCACACTTTCGTATTCAGTAAGTTGTTCTGTGTTCCCCATATATGGAAATACTACCACAGGACTCCACTGTTTTGTTGTGTTTTATTTCTGTATTTTGCTGCAAAATGTAGATAAAGTTAATTTTTAATTGCGCATTACTGAAATGCATGCACTTTCCGTTACGCTTTGAAGTGTTTTAACATTGAAAGCACCGATGACTGAGAACCACATCACATTTTACTTCTCTTCCGCGCGATCGGCATCGCCCATCGTAAGCTCTCCTTTCTTTGGACCGAATTTTGCATTTCACTCTTTGTCTGTAATATTCGGCAATTAGTGCAGGCCGAAATAACAATTTTTAACGCATAATTAAGAACAAATAATTATAAAATGACAAAAGGATAGAATAAAAAGACAGGATTTCCTTCCTCTTGTTGGTATCGAATATCGGCATCATATTGGATAGGCCAGGTCCAAGATTTTTTTTTGAGTGGTGGAAGCGCGAAAAAATTTAAATGCCCGTCCTTATTACAGGATGTTCTCGCCCAACTCCAACGGACAATTATACATCCTAGCAGACAATGGCTCCACCATACATCTGTCGTAGTGTAGCGAGCATGCAAGAGCGTAGCTGCAATATCTACTGTAAAAGCACCCTATATCCGATAGAGACCAGAGCTGCTAACTTGCCTTATATACAGCAGAGAGTTTCTTTAACCAGTTCCACCCAACCCCTTGAAACCTTCGCAAAGGAGTTTTAAGAGAGTTCCTTGTAAAAGACAGACTTGCTATCACCAAGTAACATCTATTGGTATTGGACCTGATGAGCATCTCCACCTCAGCTGACTCCTCAATTGGCTGAATGGCGATGTATCAACAGTATCGAGAACCAACTCGGACGATCCCAGTTTCCTTGCAGAAGGCTCCCTGGAAGGCGATCAGTACACGTACTGCTGTAATTGTAGAACAGTGCCCACAGACAATGGAAACATCTCTTGTCTGCCCATTGTTAGCGCAACAATGCACAGACAAGGATATTGCAGAATTCAGTGTCTGCCCACTGTTTGGAGCAACAATGCACTGGCAAGGAACTTGCAGAATGCATGAAGCAGCCAGGCATTGCACATTGCAACCACTTCTGGCTGGATCATACTTGAGAACACTGTGTTTGGATACCGATAATAGAAGCCTCGACATCAATTGCCTTCTTTGCTTGCTTCACCAATACATCCTCTATTTTACATTAGCAGCCACAATTAGCAGCTTTTGACATGCGATTGATGCCTCTGGTAGGTTGTCCATACAGGTTCCCACAACTGTGAAACTGCAATTTTCCAACACCAGTCAGCTGGATCTTGTAGCTCTGGAGCTCGCATCAATGCCGCCCCCCGAAATGCCTGTCTGATATGCTGCTCTTTTTGAGTTGTTGATTAAAAACAGTGCATCTGAGGTAGGTGGAATGAACTCAATGGATCTCCATTTCATGACAATAACTCTCTACGAGCATCATCAACACTCTCACAGGAGCTTGTTCCTGTCGTACATGAGGACAACAATCTTCATATTTTTGGCCTTAGTTCTTTCAAGGTCTCTTCTGAAAGAGAGTCTTCCAAGGTTTGCAAAGCAAAAAAAAAATTACAACATCAGGGAAGATTTTGCTTGCTTCACATGCGGTTTTTCTTTCCTTTTTTCCTCCAACAAAAAAAAATGTATAGAAAGAAGAAACGGCAGTGTTTAAGTTATAATCTTGAGTGGTACGTGTTGTTGAAGGCGCATCATTTACTGTCTGTGCAGAGAATGGAGATCTCTTTGAGCAGTGTGGAATGTGTGCCTTAATGATCAACTCAAAGAAACATATAGCCGGGTTGGATACAAAAATGCAGTGTTCCAATACAAGACAGTTGACTTTCTTCTCTTGCTATTCTATGCTCACAAGTTGGCTCCTTTGGTCATTTTTTCCTTTCTTCGACACTGGAAGGGAAGCAACCCATCGTGGCGTCCTGTCTTAACATATCTGACCTTTCACAAGTCCCTTTCCTAGGGCCAAGTTATTGTGAAACATGCTTATTAGTATAAGTATGTATATGCTTCCACTGGCAGGACTACTTTGCCTTCAAGGTAAGCCAGGATATCAATATAGTTTTTTGCTCGACTGGGTCATACTAATATATGGCAGATGAGCTAGTTCATGAACTGGAACAATTTACGTGCTACATGTAGGTTTCCCAGATTGAAGAGTGGAAATCATTCGGGCACTGACGCGAAAATGGTGGGTGAAATGAGGAGGGGAGTGGTGTGGGGTAGTGGTGGGAAGGTGAGGGGATGGGGAGACAGGAAGGGCTAATCACGAGCAATCGAAGTATAGCCTGTCTAAAAGGCTAGGGTTACCAACCCTACCTTGCAAGCAGGTCCACTCATTCCTCACAATCAAACGGGCAAACTACCGAGTTAGCACATGGTAAATGGCTCACATCCCCACCCACCCGAAGCCCTCCTCCAAGAGCATTGTTTTGCCTAAGGCGAACGCGGGAGAGCTCATTGAATAACCAGTCTGGACAAGGAACTGTCCTTCCTGCATTTCTGGAAGACATCCAAGCATATGCTGTGTAAGATGTGTTTGGCCGAAGAGGAAGGGCATAAGAAAGATGAAATTGTCAATATGGGAGTCCTGATTCTCAGATATGAGAAGACGCTTGACATGAAGGAAAACACATTCAAGAGGAACATGACATTTACTTGTTTGCTGATTACATTCTACATTGAGAGCTAGTGAACCAGACTCTACCATCAATATATGCAGTAGGACGCGGTAGACGGTCCCTTAAAGAAACTTTCAAATTTATTATATATTTGATGAGGAAACCTCATTCAGGAGATTTTCTCTTTGTTAATTTGGTGGATAAAGAAAGTTTTCTTATTTGCATATATTCCTCCTGCAGAATCAGCGCTACTTTGGCAGCCTGTGATTACATGCATAGGATTAATTTTAGTAATATAGTGGAGAAAAGATACGTGCTGCTAGTTTAATCCTTTTGAAATTTGAAATAATTAGCAAACAGAAAGTGATCCTGTGATTATTTATGTTAACCGTGTAATAGCGAGAAAAAATACTTGCTCTTTTGTTACTCTTTTTTTAAAATGCCACAATATAGCAAGGCAGGAAGTGGGTGGCACCGCTATTAAAATGTCGATATGATATTATGTTTAACCTTAGGTAATAATGAGACAGAATACGGACTACTTACTTGGCTTATGGTTAAAAATCTTTGTTTGTTTAACACGTCAAAATTCAGATTTCAGCCACCCCTGTTTTTATTTACAATACCAATTAATTTGTTTTTGGTCAGCGGTGTTTAGTGTAAATACTCATTTTGAAGCCATTTTGGATATCATGCCAATGATAAATACACGAGATGAAACTGATTTGTACCATTTTAGTGATCTTTGGATCAGAAATGCTCTATTCACTGAGATTTTGTAATTATTGAATGTTTGTTTTCTGCTGTGATGCATTTTTAATGGAAAAGGCCCTTTGCGGCCATTTTTGCACGCATTTGGAATTAAAGAGATGTGAATGTAACTTATTTAGGTACAATTGTAATCATTATGAACCTGAAAGTTTCATCTCATTGAATTTTCTTGACTATACGTATTATATCCTGTTTTTGATTGATGCGTTTTAGTGAAAAAAGGCTGTCATTTGGACCCATTTTGAATTTTAGAAACTGAGAATGAAATTATTTACGCACAAATGAATCCACTGTGACCTGAAGGGAATTTTGTATAAACGAGAGATGATTGAAGGGAATAAGGCCTATTCAAAATTAAAGTGTGTGGAACTTTAAAGTTGCTTGGATATTGCCTGGCTAGCATAACGTAAGTTTTCTCGAAAACTGGATTAAAAGATTTTAGGGAAAAACGAATTTTGGCGGCAATCTTGGTGCCATCTTGACAAAAGTGCTTGGGTCACTTTTTAAAGTTGGGAACATTCTTATTTATGTTATTAGGGTCATAAATGAACGTAAAAAAGTTGGTTTTGTTGAGTTCGGGGCGGCCAAAGGAGTGGTCCTGGCTCCCCTTCCCATTGAAAAATGGTTTCCGACGATTCTGAAGTAAATGTTCTGCCTACAAGTGGAGAGTAGTGGAGTACATGGAATGTACAATTTTGATTGTCTTTGAAACTAGGTGTGAATAAATACAAGGTGTCACAAAAAGGTGCAAGACCAACAAAGGGAAAAAAATAGTAAGTAATAATTACATCGATCCCAAATGAAGTAATTGGCATTATATACCGGAGTTTTAAAGGGACACACGGGGAAAAAATTATTTCTAAATTTGAAAACAATTTACGTGTATCTAAAGTTTGATAAAAGCTGGCAGTAATGTCAGAGTCTTTGGCTTCTGTGTGGATGTGACATTACTGCCAGCATATTAACAAACGTGGAAAGCATGCCGTTTGAGCTCACAGACCATGCTACCTTATATATGTGCTGATACCGGGCCATCCAACTTTCTACTTGTTCAGATCAAATATCTACTACAAGATTGACGTAATACAATGTCGAATACCTTGGAAATTGTGTCAGAAACATGATAGATGAACTGTAAATTCTGGTATGGAGTCAAACAACATTTGTTTTCTGTGGCGGGAATCTCCTATAGCTCTTGTTTTTACCGTTTTTACAAAATGTAAGCTTCTTTTTTCAATGTGTGGAATTAATTTCAGTTAGGCGTCCATTCATTATGTCTGATATTTGTTCACACCATTTTAATCCCTATACTAACGCAGTGGTCGGTTAATTAAAATTCTTATCAAATGTTGTAACAGTAGTATTAACTGTTATGGGGTAAGACATAGACAATGTAATCTGAACAAAAATTGAAACCGCAACTACCTGCTTGTTCCATAAACTCACCTCACCACCAAACGCCAGCGTTTTTCCCACTTATCTGATGTGTCATGCGACTATACACATATTGGCCATATGTGTAGGTACTTGATGTGCATTCAATGTATAAACGGAGTAGAAGTGATAACGTCGGGAGCTTTGCCAACACAAATGTAGCTGCTCAAGGACGTTTCGTTGCAACTCCCAACAACAATGGGACCGCCAGCGCCACTCGTCACCTGAAATTATAACTTCTTTTATCTGGAAGCGTGTTAACAAAAAAAAAAAAAAAAAAAACAAAAAAGCACTGTTCAATGCCAATGCATGTTGATTACAGTGTTTGTAAAATGCATTAACTTGGAAATGACATGTGTTTTAGTTTGCCATAATATTACGTAATAAATTATTTTGAAAACGATTTTCAGCAGTGACTTTATTACAATAAATTCGCGAATAGACAAAAATGAAACCGTGAACTGATGGGTGCATCATACAATTGTCCAATTAATCTCGCGGCAATAGTGTCGTTTCGGCCAATGATACGATTTGATTACAATTGTCCCATAAGGATAGTCAATAAAAACGTAATTTACTTTGAATATTTAACATCTCGATTATTTAGTTTATATGAATTTTTATCGTAACATCCATCTGCAGTGATTATATTCAAATTAGAGAATAAGATATTAACCTTTTTGAGATGACGCTGTATCTTAAAGTGGAAAGAAAAGAGGCCGCAGTCTCTACACAAAGTATAACTGGTATATCACCAGGTTTCACTTCGACGAGGTACAACTTTGTAGTTCGCTTGGATATGAAACTTCCGGTGACCTTTTACTGAACCATAAAGGGGAAATAGCCTCTATATGAATTCTCTAGCATGCCTCTGAGGGTATCTATCCCCATGGGTTGCTTACACACTGGTAACAAAATTATTTGGGAGCCTGGTCATCGGTAGTGTGAAAACCATTCTGGCTCAAGGACTTATCAATTTAACTGTCTTCCCTACTGGTTTTGAAACATCTACTTTGAACAAATTCATCTCACTGAGAATTTTGTTGCGGTGTAGCGACACACACTCGACGGCTACCAATGGCCTTTCTTACTTCCAGTTCTTGCTGGGTCGAGCAATTCTACGATGACATTTGTACTACTCCTGGACAATTGGTTATTCTAGGTGAATTTAAATGTTCATGGGGATAATCACTATAAATGGGATTCTAAACGTTTCTTTACCATTTGTCTACGTATGGCTTTTGTCAAATGTCCATGGCCTCACACATATAAACATGGTCACACCCTGCCTTGATTAGTGATTACTCGACTGAATGACTGACATTGTTCTAACTGTCCGATCCACCCCTATGTGATATTCGGATCATCACATTGACATGTGCTCTGTTCGGTATATTAAACCACCTCCTCTGAAGGTTGTAAAGTCCTCACGATGATTTTGACATTGAATCAATGACTCCCTCTCCTCAGTGATTGCTTTGGTGGGCCTTCCCTGTTGATTCGTGAATGGTCCAGGTACACTCTGTGATATTATAAGACCATTACACATTTCTGTTCTAGATGACTTGCCCTAGTTTCACTAAGGAATACCATCAGAGACTCGCCTTCTAGTAGAGTTCATAAACGAGAATCCCATTCTAGAAGTTGGGAAGAAGGTTTGAAGAGTTTTTCTATAGTTTGAAGGTGCTGAATCAGAAATCGTGGATGCAACCTCTGGGACGTGTGGGGACTTTGGCAAAATTAAGGGAGTAAAGGTAGTACAGGGGTACATTGCCCAGGTCCTACTGAAGCCGAAAATTAATTCAATTCTTGGGTGGACATGTCTTATACTTTTGAGGTCATTTTGGTGACCCCCCTATAACATTGTAGACCCTTTTACGATTTTGTGGTTGCCCACCAATTAAAGAAGCCAAATGCCAAACATTAAACAAGACAGACAACATTTTTACAACCAGTTTCAACAAAATCGTCTTAGACACGTGTAACTTCACGTTTACCCCCAGGATGCCTTGGACACCAGTTGTAGGGCTGTACCGGTTTAACTAAAGATCGAATCTAGACAACTATAACCTATTTTTAATCCTTACAATGAGACACAGAAAACAATTGGTGTACATTGAAAAACAAATATACGTGTTTCAAATTACCCCTGTACTAATATTTCACCCCCTTATTTTACAGATTCCCCCAGACATTGTCCCAGAGGTGGGACCAAATAATTCTGATTCAGCACAAACGCTTCAAACTATAGAAAAACATCTTCCAACCTTCTTCATCCCCAATCTTCTCTAAGAATGTGATTCTAGTTTAATAACCCCTACTATTCCGTGGTATAACGTAAGATCCACTACAAGAAGCGAGTTTGGAGGCGTCTTGAGCGTAGATGGTGCAAATCATGGTCTGATGATGACAACCATTCGCTTATGGTTCAGAAAGACAACTCAGAAACCCATGCTGATGCTAACGGGCACTGTTAGCAATTTCCCCCGTAAAGTAAAGAAACATTTTTTCCGTAAATTTACGGAAACTCTGTTTACAAAACATAAAAATAACAAACAACAAAACCATAAAACAATGTTACTTTACGGAAATATTTCAAAATTTTCCGGCAGCACAATTTCGGACTCTTTTTTTTTCGTTCCGTAATTAAATTCCGGAAAATTCTGTAAAAGTACACATTGTTTTTCCATAATATGGAGACACAATTCCTGTAAATTACTGTCAACAGTTCCTTTAAATTGACACTAAACATTGTGGCTTTTTATTACTGACAAGTTGTAAGTACTAAGGACAGATGTCAGAACACTAAAAGTATTTTGAATTCATCTTCAAGGCCTTTTGCCGTAGTGGTAACTCAGATGCTATCCTTGCCATTTTCCTGACTTTCTTTGATCGTAGGTTAAAAAAATATTAGGTAATATGACTGTCAACACTGAATCGCTACATGCCGATAGGTTTTGGGCGAATGCTACATGCAAGGTTTTAATTTAAACCACTCTCTAACTCTGAAGTTGCTAAATATTAGCCAATGTCCACAGCCTTGCATTATTGAACACTTCCTTTCGTGGCTCATTAAACGAACTTGAAATTTCTTTTGTAAGGCATATATTCTCCACTTGAACATTCTAATCGTTAATCCCTGTACTTGGATGGATAGCAGCGATATGCGAGAGATAAAAAAAATGTGGAAACATTATAAATCAAGATAAGTGTGTGCAATTCCATATAACTGCTTTAATGTTGAACAAACCACTAAATAGTGATTACCCAGAGAATAAACAAAGATCGACAATGTTTGTGTTTGAGGTCAAACTGTATTGATCATGGTCACAATATCACGCTGAAAAATCTGTTATATTCCCAACCGTAAAGTTTTTTTTATCTCAAGTCGGAATTTTGATACGCATTATTGAAAACTACAAGAATCAAATAAAAAGTACCTTAACTACTATACTGCCTTGTCTTTAATCACTGATTTCAAGCCACTTGCAGGTTATGTTCGGCATATCCATGCCAGTAACGCAAATATAAAAATATGAATTTTTCTTTTTTTATAAATTAATAAACTTATAAAAGAATAAAATGCAGCATATTTTCAACTAACTCTGTTCCTCAGGGCTCCACTGTAGGCCCACAAGCTCCTATGGTATACATAATTCAGTCGGTGACATTATTAGGAATCATGATGTTAACTTTTCACACTCGTATGCTGATAATACTCATTTTTTTTCTTGTGAGTTTAAATCCAAAATACGGGTGATTGTGGCGCATGCTCTTCCAAAAGCTTTCAGCTGTATCTAGACAATCTAACGAATGGTGCGACATTATAGCAAGGGAACTGAGTACAAACACACCACAACACCAACACACACAAACACGCACACACATCACTCACACACACACGCGCGCGCGCGCGCACACACACACGCACACACACACAACACGCACGCATACACACACACATACACACACACAACGTGTTTTAACTAATTCTTTCATCGTTTTATCACTCCACAATAAAGTGGCACAACGCGAATTTTTGTGTTCCGCAGTAAAAACTGGAGTTATCTCTCGATTGAAAACAATAGAGATGAAACAAAAAGTATTGGAAGGCCTGGTCCCTTTTTCCCTGTATTTGTGCACAAAACGACTACTTATGTTGATAAACGACTTACTTACTTATTTTTTATTTATTTATTTTCCTCTGTAGATCGATATATCTAAGATCTTAGTACTTTTTTTTATTAATATATATTATTACCATCTAGACCACTATCATCCCTTCTCCAACAGGTAAAATAGTTATCCGAAAAACTTCGTATAGTCTGCCCAAGATCAATTCGGAAACAAGTATCCTGCGTGCGTGCTGCTGAAAGACAAATATAGAAATATTAATTTGTCTAAAAGAAATTAAAGAATATTAAAAACTTAAACATAAACAATAAATACACATCATATGGAAAACATTGAGCATTTTTTATACTACGGTATGGCTCAAGCTCTCACCCGCGCTTACTTTAATTCATCTTACATGTTAGCTATTCTTCACGATTTCTTCTTTACAATAGCCTAACATACGCGTCCTATACGGGCCTAAGATATTTTTACCCCACCCCCCGCCAACGCAACGCTTCACGTCAAACTCGGAGTTGACTACTGCTCACACCTGTGCTTAAAGGACATATATAGCGATAACGTCATTTCTGGTCGTCTTACTGTGAAGTGAATGGTTTTAAATATATTGAAATATATTTGCGATTGTCCAAGTGACAAACATCATCAAAAATTGAATTATTTAACTTAGGCTGGCACCAAAACACCTCCAGTGACCTCTCACGCGGGGAGGGGCCACACAAAAACACACACACACACACCACACTACACACACACACACAGCACACACACAGAAGAGAGAGAGTAGAGAAGTAGAGGAGAGGAGAGAGAGAGAGAGGAGAGAGAGAGAGAGAATAGAGAGATAGAATATATATTAGATAGATATAGATATATTAGTATATATATAGATTATATATATCTATTATAGATATATTATATATATATATTATAATTATACGTATTTACCAAAACCGTTTTCGGAGAAAATCGCAATTCAAATCTACCGCGACAGTCATTGTCTTACGGTAGACCGAGAATAAAAAAGAAACATCTTTAATTTACTCTTTTGAAGAAAAACATTTAAGTCCATATAAACCATAAATCCAAATAGTACTGCAATATATTATCTTAATTAGGCTACAAAGTTATAAAATCTGTATGTGAAATCACAAATAATGTATATTGCACGACAACACGACGAATAGTACCGCCGTTGTTTTAAATGTACGTAAAATACACCTGGAACAAAAAAAGTATCTCGGCATGTTTTGCGATCAGTATTGTGCAAATATCAGACAGTTTTGCACGTTTTCAACTATACAGTTTGTTGCTGGGTCTTGGCTCTTTCATTTAATACTGGCTTGTAAAAAAAGCGTACCGGAAATGGCGGAGATAGAACGCCCGAAAAGACGCAAACTCCAAAACCAAAAGTTGAGTTTTTGGTTTTTCAATGGGCAGGTAGTGTACTGATACACGAACACGTGTACAACAATCCAATATTGACGTAGGCTTTTCTCGCTCCTTCAGTCGGAAAACATCTTGGTGCCCAAAA
>JAMKCH010025218.1:0-68859 GCA_023653785.1 Ophioderma brevispina
TAAGTAACATTTCGTTCAATCCTGAATGAATGGACAAATGACTTTCGGAGTTGGCCAAAAATCATAAATTTGTCTAATTTTTGTCCCAAAAGTGGGTACTTGATTTTTGTGTTTCATTTATGAGAGCACAACCAAAATTGTGGGGAGGAAATGACCCCTCCCAAGACCTCTGTTTCTAAACAAAAATAAGCTGACCTTTCAGTCCAATACTCTACATATTGTCACATTGTCCCAATGAAAGTTCATCAAGGCAACCTACTAAGTCACGCTATGATTCTGATTCCCCATCCCCTATAGGAAGCTGGTTCTATTACAATTATATCCTTGGTAAAAATTAACGTTTTTTAAAAGCAATTCTAAACTGTCTAGAATTAACCGCGGCAAGTCTTTACTTGTCCATGTGATTGTTCTCCGTTTAAAGATGCATCAACATTTTTTTAAAAAGAAAACGTTAGTTTTCCGATCTAGCAGATTCAAAAAGAAGGTTACGTAAATGTCGCCTAAGATGAATTACCTTCTTCCAAAAGCGTTACTTGTTATTTAAAGGTGCATTTTGTTGATTTTAGCACTTGATGTTTGTTTATGGTTCCTGAGAAAAGGTATTTCCAAAATTTCAGTTGTTCTGACAGGCGTTTGCTGTTATGTGCATTGTTAGAATCACGTTGCTCAATAGGCCAATGTATTGTATAAATTTGTGTCCGTTATGAACAGAAATACAACAATTATTGAATTTCTTTTAAAGTAGATGGCATCTGCACATAAGATTAAGATTAGGCACCGCTGTTCAATACAAGTTAACATTTTCACATTTAAACTGAATTTTCAGAGCATAAAGTTGGCTGTAGTGGGGGGGGGGGGGTCAAGTTCCAATTAGGTAGGGACATGCCTAGCTGCTAGTGTCCAAGGAGGGCCACCCTTTATCTGCATCAAAAATTGCTTAAAATCAGGGCAATACAGATCCTCGTAAATTGGGGGGAGGCAGTGTTTTGGTATTATCAGCCTTGCAAAAGAGCGTTGAGATTTTTTTCATTCGCTTTGCTCACTGGTAGACTTTCAAACCATACTATAAACAAATCTGTTTGCCACATCATTCCGACGCCCATGCCAGCCATAACCTGAAAGAAGTAGCTAGGGACAACAGGTAACCTCATCAAACACATAGATTATGATGTGGTGACCCTGTATTAATTTACAAAAAAAGATCTTCTGCCAGGGTCAAATTGGGTAGTGGCATCATAGGTGGAGTCTTCGTAATCTAAAGGGTTTGAGTCGATTCCCAACTTCTGGCACAAAACAACTTAGCCTCCTTTATTTGTTTTTTTTTTGTTTTTCTTCATTTATATTTGGGCCATCCAGAGTGGTCCAAAAAAAGGTTTCACTTTTTCATCTGACAAATTTCTCCAAAAGTGGGTAGACATATCAAAATAGTGTGAGGAATTTAAACTACACATATCTGTTGGAACTGGTGAAAACGGCGTTGAACAAAGCTGAAATGACAAAATGCCGACCTCTAGTAGAAAAAAAAGGGTCAAAAACATTGGCACACACGTGTAAGGTCTATGGCACTCTGTGTGGGCAAGCAATAATATCACAAACTTGATACACACACATGAACAAGCACCCCGTCATGGGACTTTGTATTAATATAACCACAAAGTAAGAATAAAGACACCCTCAAAGATTTCAAGTTTCTCTATAAATTTTAAAAATTAAAAAAGGCTTTCAAAATTTTTCTTTATGAGATTGTCCAAACATGCAAACTTAGAAATGGACAAGCAGAGGTCTCGACAGTATGCAAAGAAAAAAATGCATGTATCTTTCAATTTAAAATGCTCCCCCATTTGAAATCACTTTATGTAAATAGGCATTTCAAGTTCAGTTTCACGGTTGAGATATTCTCAGTTCATTTTCAAACGGTTACACTTAACACAAAACTTGAAGGATGTTCAGTAGTTTGTTAACTGAGTAGACCTCCAGTTCACGCAATGTATTGATTTTACCATAATGGTTGTCCCATAGACTTACGTGGTGTGCAAAGGTGGGTTTTGACCATTTTTCGCTATAATTCGCCGCCATTTTGTTATTTGAGCTTTGTATTGAACGATGTTTCACCAAGTATAACCAAAGATATTGTAGTTAATAAATATCTTAAAAAATTCGATATCCACCCATTTTGAGAGATTTGCACAGTTATAAAGTGTAACATTTTTTTGGACCAACACTGTAGTTGTCATTTTTACGACCTCTGCCTTCACATCTGAATTGTCAATCTTGTTATGAAAAATTCAAAATAACGGTGAAGCAAATTAAAGATGTTTTACAATCAGCATTCAAAAGGCCATGCATGGTAGAACCTCCATTCATTGCCGGTCAATAGACCCCCATGTTGTGATCTGCTCTCTCGTGTTGCGAATAGAAAATCGGTTAGGAGTGTGACAGATGGGTCAAAATATTCACCAAAAGACCCCATACTTTCTTGCCTGTTGTATAGACCTGGATTTGCTGAAAACTTAACCATGTGAAGACTACCACCTATTATACTCACGGTCACAATATCGTAACTGGCATGGTGCACTACTAGACGGTGAATGTTCCGATTGTCTTTGGACCCCTCCTGATTTACTGGAATTGTAGCGATTTGATAATCAGATGAAAGGCCATATTTTTCTCATTAAATCCTGAAAGTTGAGCCCTCAAAATCCATTCATTCCCAAAGATATTAAAGGTCCATGGAGCGATCGCTTTTAATAGGCCTCGCCTAAGACCCCAGATTTTTATCGGAAGTAGTCAACTTTGTTGTATCAAAAGAAAGCTACTATTTATCTCATTTACCCTGTGAAATCTTAGGGCTAAAGGATGTTTGGTTTGGAAGTTATGAGTGAAAATGTACTCCGTTTTGGTCGACCAATATTAATTTTACACAGTACTCTATATAGGGGCTCAGAAAATCACGTTCCTAGCTCTCACATCAAAACGGATTGAAATATTGGCGAGAAACTTTACAGATTTTTTTTGGGGGGGGTGAAGGCCATTCTATTAAGATGAAAACTTTATATACTTAATCGGACCATCCCCTTTAAAAATGCCATTTTAATGGCATCAATATTAGCACGGTATTGAATAGGGGCTTTGCAATATGCATTATTGCTTCTACCATTAAAACTGCAAGTAAAACTGCAAGTTAGTTTCCCACGGCCACGGTACTTCATGGGGCATATGTGCAATCGCCAGGCTCTCATATCAAGTAAAGAACGCAATACACATAAATCGAAACAAGCACCTTTAACTGCATTCACGTAATTACAATTGGGCATTCCAATTGTGTCCTTTTCCAAAGAACAATGGAATTATGTATACAAGCAACTAAAATTCTTTTATCAGAATCAAAGATATTTTTATTTTCCCACATTTATCAATTTCAGACAATGTCTGCTGGCAAATTTGGGTTTCATCCTCTATGTAAGACCTCATGAAATTAGCCTAACATGAAATCTTCTATAAGAGGATCAAAGGATTACAAGGATTACAGCTTTATTCCGTAAACGAGTCTTTACTCTAGTCTAACTCATGAATATCTTACACCAAGGTAAGACCCAAATTTGGCCAAACTTTAATTCAAACTAAAGATGAGCGGGGCATGCTTTTCCAGTTCCACGACCCTACCAAACCCGACCACTAACGGCCCCAACCCGGACCGTCCCCGTCAGATTTTATTTTTCTCCCCGACTGCAAAATGACCCAATGAAATTTTCCACCAACCCGGACTGACCCAGTATCAATTTTAAGCCCCGGATCCCTTACACTTTCCTGACCGGAACGACAGCAAGACCGGGCAGCAAGATGTTTATTCTGTATGAGGTGAGGTTTGGTATGATTGAAAAGGATGAAGACAACTGTATGTACAACACTACATTTTGCATTGGCATTGTTCTCTATCTCCACAATTGCCTTCGTTAGAGTAATTTTGTTCATTGTGAGTTGACGTGTTTTGATGATACTTACACTCAAATCAATAAACGCCTCATAGCGACAAAACAAAAAGCTAAGTTAGCTGACAACAAGAGATTGACCGTGAAATGAACTTAGGAAGCATTAGATTTACAAAATTGAATGCCGCACATCAACGTATGACATCACTTTGTCGTCACTCGCATGTGTTTGGCCAATCTGTACATTTTAGTTTTCTATATCACTGTTTTCTTAATCAAGTTATAATAACCATTGAATCGTGGTCCCCGGACTGTACTAAAATACCCGGACCATTGAAAAACTAGACCTGACCTGAACCGACCCGTTTCTGCATTCCCCGAACCGACCCGTTTCTGCATTCCACGAACCAGACCTCCCCGCAAATAAGAAGAAATAAGTTACCCGGCCCGGCCTGAATCGGAGCGGGGGTGGTCCAGTCCGGGGAAATCCGTCGCTCCGGGGTGCCCTGCTCATCTTTAATTCAAACTCCAACATTTTTTGCTCTACACAGAATACTTTAAAAACAAGTATTATCAGTGTTCTGATTTAATGGTTATTGATGATTGACAAATAACCAAAAAAAAAAGAAATATATATATACTGATAATGGTACCATTATGTTTATCATGTTGCTGGAAAAGATCCATTAAAAATATTGCTCACAGTGCAACAGGATTTCTGAGGGCCCACATTATGTGTCATTGAGACTAATCATGTTTACAGGTTTGCTTCTGTTGTGAAATTGTTCTGTTCATTCTTAAGTGAACAAGTGCTCAAACTTGATGCGCATATTGTCACAAGGTGTAAGCATGTTAGTGTCAGTAGACCCAACAGGGAATTTCTCTTTAGCTCTATTCACTGCACGCTCGACTTGAGACTGAGGGGTCCCGGGTTCGAGTCCCGGTCTTGGTTGCTGGTATACCTCGGTGAGTAATTAGATAGATTAGAGTCTGTGACCTTGGTATGTGACCCTTAACTACATTATCATATGAAGGTTTCCAAGGGGCACCTATAACCAAAGTTCTGTAAATTTGGTGGCAGCGTGGGATCAAGAAATGACTTCAGTTACGTACCTTGTATCAAGGAGACAGGAGTGGGATGTGCCTTGTGAGGAAAGAGAGTAATGTCACAAGGTGAGCATGTTAGTGTCAAATAGACCTAATGGGGAAATTCTCTTTAGCTTCTATCACTGTGTGCTCGACTTGAGACCAAGGGGCCCCGGGTCATAGTCCTGTTTTCGGAAGGGCGAGAAATTATAAAATTGATGGATACCTCGGGTCTGGGACCTCGGTGTGAGTATGTAGATAGATTGAGTCGTGACATGACCTGTTACCTTGGTATGTGACCTTGACTACATTGCATATGAAGGTGTCCAAAGGGCACCTATGACCAAAGTTCTGTTGCAATTGGGACATTACTTCTCGATAAGACAATTGATTGTTTTAACCCCTTTATAAACGTGACCTCAAATGAACTTTGAATTTGGTGCCTGACCTTGACCTCATTAACATGTGAAGGTCCCAAGGGCATTTACGGAATCTTTGCGAGAATCGATTATTGGATTCTCGCCGAAATTCTAGCCCTGAATTCTGTAGCAATTGCCTTTTAGTTCTCAAATGAGCAAACTTCTTCGAAGCAGATTTAAACCTTGAAAACATGGCCACATGAAGCATGGTTTTAAGGCCACACAGTCAAACAGAATTGAGGAATGGTATATGTCGCCTCCTGAAAATCTTGCAGGCGACACAAAAATGACCTCTGTGCTGCTATTATAAGCTTAAGTGCAACCCCACCTAAATATTTAGTATAGTTGCCAAGGTCAAAAAATAGGATGCTTATAAATTGTGAGGTGGAAGGGCTTGGGTGGAATGTGCCGAAATGCACTTTGTTATTCAAAATGAGGCTTGTTGCCATAGCAACGGCGACCCCCATTGTGTTGTTTGTGGCAATGTTCAGTCAGTTGGAGATGAAAAAGTGAAAATTTGCCTTTCAGAAGGGTTGTCCTTGCCTGGATAGTTGAAACTGATGTTAAAAATTTAGTTTCATATTAACAAATATAAGCCCTATCTTCCATTCATTCAAATAACAAAACGAAGTGTTTCGGTAGCCGTAATACGGATACCTAACCCCTGGGTTCGGTAGCCGTATACGGTTATAAAATAGCCAGGGAGTGTTTCGGTAGCAGTACGCACCATCCTTAACGGACATTCGCTATAATATAATAATGTTTCAAGAGGGCGCAAGCCGGGGCCGAGGTTTTTTGGTTTTGAGCAATTCGACTTCAAAATATGCAAGTTTTTCCTCTTTACGAAAAACAATGCGCGCATGGTTATTAAGACAACAAAGGCACAGATTCAAATAAATGTTTGAAAAACAATTTTGCCACTCTGTCGTTTTCAAAGCATTTGACTGCACTGTATTTTAGAATAACAAAGTATTGTTTGAATCCATGTATCGCTCAACCCGACTGTCGGTGTTGTGTATATGCGTTCTAATGTGCTCAATCAGTGTCAATAGAGTGAATCGATGGCAGCTTGATACTGATGTAACCGATATCAGAAGTTTTTATCTGAAAGAATAGTTATTGTTAATGAATATTAATGATTTTTGGAAGCAGTGTGGAATTTGGAAAACATCTCGGTAAATGTTGGATTTCCTGCGTGTAAAAATGCAAAATTTCAAGAAGAATATAAAGTCTTTAGCTCGGAACAAGACACTACGAAATAGTAGAGTGGATTTAACACCAAGATATGGTAGTGGTTAGTCAAGGCAAAACTGGTATATCCCCAGGTAGCTTCATTTAAAGCCATTTTAGTCAATAAACAAATCCCGTTTTTCTCTCTGTATTTTTGGCCTCTTTTTCAAATTGTAGAGTCGACAAAAATTAATTCCAAAGCTGATCGTGGTAAGTGAGTGTGAGGTCGGCGTTTTGTGAAGGGCATGAGTGACAGTATCCATATTCTGTATAATAGGCTAAAAATATGTGAAAAGTTTAAAACAGTTTAGGCCTTCATAAAAGAAAAGAATTCTCTTCATAGGCAAAAATGCACTTTTACCGTACTCAGTTTCGCTATATAGTCGATCTGTCCTCGGGGACTGTCGCAAGTGGTCGCAAGAACCTTTTTAAAATGTTTGTATTTATAAAGGATTTTTAAAAACTTCATTTTTGTGTTCACAAAACTTTACGTGAAAACTGTTGAAAGCCGTATTTTGGAGTAATTTACATTGTGAAAATCCTGAAAGAAAACAAATTCTGGACTTGTGAAAATTAAGGTTAAGGGTCGGTCGGGAGACAGCATTTTTTATTTATGATGATACGTTTTTCTTTCTTTATTCTATATTGTTTAATTCATTATTTTTTTATTTGCAATTTTTATTATTAATTTGTTCCTTCTTATTCCTTAATCTACTTTCTTTGTTTCTTTTCTCTGAGAGAATATATCATTAGTAGATTCGGTCTCGGGTTTTATTATATCGTTGCTCTATAGACGATTTATCACATTAAGGGGGATGGCCCGAATTAAATATGTAAATTTTCATCTTGATTCGATTGGCCGTTCCTCCCAAAACCCCATCTGCAAAGGTTTCCACGCCGATATTAATCGTTTCATGTGAGAGCTAAAAAAGTGCTTTTGTAAGCCCTCATAAGTAGTGTGTAAAATACTATTGGTCGACCCAAGCATGGGTACATTTTCGTCATAACTTCCAAAACCAAAAAACATCCTTTGGACCCTAAGATTCAAAGTGTTGTAAATGAGAAAATAGTTTAGCTTTCTTCTGATACCAAAATGTTGACACTTCCGGTAAATCCGGGGCTTCTGGGGACGAGGTAATTAGCGATCGGGCCACGGACTTTAATGGAATTACCCTTCAGAGGGCTGCTAAAATATCAACTACATTGCAACTGAAGGAAAGAAATGTACCTTTCTGTTGCTTTTGTTGACGACAATCTAAGCTTCCGTTCAAAAGTTATGATCGAAAATGTCACTTCTCAAATGAATCTCTTATCAATTTAATTGTTTCCACTTAAAAAAAATTATATCTCAAAAAAGTAAATAAGGAGAGATGGGATTAAAAAGCAAATATTAAAAACATACTTATTGACTCTGCATTGTACTAGAAGAAATTCGCACGCCCAGGAGAAGTTGGTGCCAGCGGAGTCCAAAACTCCGTGGGATCCTAATTCCTAAATTGCGTATATTTCAATGTGTTTAAAACATAGGCTGAATTGTATTTGCTCTACGAAATTAGAAATTGCACAAGTTTTGTACTAAAGAAACATGTTCAGTACTTCATTCCTTCAGATGGGATATTTTTTTTTTGAAAAGCGTTACATCGGGGCAAAAATCAGTACTGTCGATTTTTTAGGAAGACCTGATATGTGAAACATCTCTTGTTGCACTCATGGTCGTACATTGAAGTGGCATGGTCGTCGGTCACGCATGACTGTGTCAGGCTATATAACCGATCCACTCTGGACACGCTCCGTAGCCGTATTCGGCTATATAACCAAAAGGCCCGTTTGGTTATCTAGCCGTAACGGTACGGAATGCTCTTTACTATGGACTTGGACCTGGAACACTGTAAGTTTTACAACTATGAAAAATTGACTTTTTTGGCCATGTTGAAAAGAGTAAGAATCCACTGCGCACTGTCTAGAATATTGACTTTCTGCGTACCAGTAAAACAGACCTTGCCCCAAACATATCTGATGAGAACAGCTTGGGGAATTATATTATCATAGGGCCGGTTGTTGCCAGAAAAAGAGACATTTTGTGAAATGGCAACAATCTCATTAAGTGACAATTGGGCTTTTATGGTGAAATTGTTGTATGAAGATGCATTTCTGGTCTGTTTGCCTAATGTTTCTATCATTTGAAACATTTCTTGATGACATAATCAGTTCAATTGATTGGCGGCTGATACAGTGTTGCCAGATGTTCAGTATGTTGTTATTTTTGTACATGTCATTCCCTCTAATCAGTACATTAAATGGTATAGTTTAATGTTGCTCTGTACATCCATGTTCTCATTTTCTATCTTTATGACTATTATAAAGGCAATCTAAAATATTTTGGTGGATATTTGAAGTGTTGCCAGAGTCCAAATCTTATCATTTGTTCAATCTACATCGTTATATGGTGTAATAGTTTGAATCAATATTAAAAAAGGATAATACTGCAGTCCGATTTTCTCAAATTATACTGCAGTTCAAATCTGTGGGGAAAGCATCATATCATTGAAACATTAAATATGGCTGCCAAAATGGAACTGGCTCCTTTTTGTTGGGGCCCCCCCAAAAAACAAAAAAATTTTTCTTCTTTTTCGGTTTTTTTGTTTTTTTGTTATGTCTCGTGGATGTCAATGGTCAGAAATCCCCTTTAACCCCCCTTTAATTTGCTAAAAAAAAACATTTCGCTAGTTTATTTGATGTAACATTGGCTATGTGTCTCCTCCTTCTACTTGCCATAGGAAATTAGTATTACACAACCATCTAATGATGTTACAATATCATAATCATATACTAGTAGGATTTGTTTTAAATTTAAAATAATAATGTTTTAAACAACCCCATGTTTAGACTGGGTTTATAGACACGACCAGAGCTAGATGTGATTTGTTTATTTTAAATTCGTGCTTCCTATTACTGTTAATTGTTTTGTTTAGTAGTACAAATTAAATATGGTGCCAAAAAATAACACTAGTAAAAAAAAGTCAGTGAGCCTTTGAATGAAATCCGATTGAGCATATCAGCAAAAATTCTTTCATTTACATCTGCAATTATCACCAAATAAAGTTTGAGTGATTTTATTGTTATCCTCACAACAATGTACAGCATACTCTTATATTTCTTGTTGCTAGGTTCAGTTTTTCCCAAAGTCACCAAAATAAGAGATCAACAACGCACCTTACAATAATTATTACTATGTATTGTGGAAAAAAAGACACAGCAGTTCCATATAATGTGGTCTAATAAACGGAAAGGTGGCTAAACATTTGAGCAGAAATAAATTACTAAGATATACACACCCTTTCTGACCTTTGGTCTCTACATTTTTGGGATAATTTAGGACCATACTCTGCTCTCATTTTAGTGCAAAATCAACCACCTTTTCCAGGATGGAGGGGAAAAGAAGGTGGCCAAAGTAGCTAAAATTTCTGGAATAGGGAGGTGCATGGTGCAACCTCTGAGATTTCCTTTGTGATCCTATACCAATTCTTACACACGAATGTCACCTTAACTTACTTTTTACCAGTCAAAATAGATTTTAGTCATTACCGATCAAGTTGGAAAGACCTTATGTCAGCTGTGTGTCCTGCCCTGTTTGTGTGTTGTGGTGTGTGTCCTCAAAACCATTTAGTATACACTTTTTGGTGGATACTATTTTAACTAGTCTATAACTGTTTAGTCCAGTGATGGATCATGCAGGCAGGACGCAGAGGTCTAGAATGGCCTTTATATTTTACGTTTCTCTCGTATGTCACAGTCAACGTGATTTTGATATTATTAGATTTGCACTATGTCTAAAAACCCCTCGTTCGGTTTGACTTTACAAAAACTTTGTACAAAAATGTACAGGCAGTTAGTTCAAGAACCATTCTTGTGATCATCCTTTCAAATGAGAAATAAATTTCAAAGTTGATCCAAATCGGAGCATTGATGTTGAGTAAAAATATAGTAAGATGTATTACTCTTTAACTCTTTTAAAAAAAAAACTTTGAACAAACGATTCAAACAAACACATTAGCGAAGTACAGCAGGCGGAGACCTCTTTCATTGAACCGTACCGATTTTGGCTTTCCAATAGTCACAAATTAACATGAACTTGGGTAAACACGGCAGGACCTAGCATTTTATAATCAATTCCTACAAAACGGACCCTAAAAACGGTAATGAATTCCGAGAAAATGGGACGTGCTGTAAACAGGTTCGTCGATATGAACTATTTTACGGGGCGAATCTGGCTGCAAATCAACACTGAGCTGTGGTGTGAATGGGCGTTATGCACCATGCAAAGCCCCAGGACAATGGAGTTCAATTTTGTTAACATCAGCGTGGTTGCGTTCGTTGATTTCCGCTATACAAAAAATGTCGAGCGAAAATTGAATGTATTTGTCCTTTCAATATTTTTTATCAGAAATTTGCTTTATACTACAACTGGCTTGGAATTTTTTTTTTTTTTGTTTTTATCTCATTTTAGACACCATTTATAACTATTTAAAGTTAGTAATACAGTCGGGAACTAGCAATTTATGAATATCACTTTGCGCGGAAAATTCAAAATTGCAGTGGAACTCGTGCTCGCTTGTATTTACAGCGATAAATGTCTATCGTGATTTAGAAACTTGGTGCCAAAGATGAGGCTGTGTAGCAGACGTCAGGCATCACTGATCAATCTCGTATTGAAGGAGCTTGCACGTAAAGTTGCCTTGTGCAGCTCATTAACGAAGAGGTTGCGGTATGCCTGCATGTTAATACTTTGTATGCTTATACATTGAGACAATTGAGGCTTATGTGGGGTAGCAGTTGAGGTCAAAGGTCATTTAGGGGGTCATTAAATTGCTCTAGTATACACATTTTGGTTAACAATCTTCAACTTACTGTAATATTTTAGTCCACTAATGGATTGAGTTCATACTTGGTGTGCTTATACATTGAAATAAGGGGTCTTATGTGGGGTAACAGATGAGGTCAAATGTCATTCTGGGGTTACTTAGGGCCATTAAATTGCTGTAGTATACACTTTTGGTGAGCACTTTTTCAACTTAGCATAGCTTTTTAGTGCAGTAATGGGTGAAGTTCGTACTTTTTATACTTATACATTGAGACGGAGTATTATGTGGGTAATAGATGGGAAGGTCAAAGGACATTCTGGGGTCACTTAGGGCAATTATATTGCTCCTTATTCTTTGATCACATAATCGGTCGACTAGCTATAAAGCAAACACTTGACAATGATTCCAATTTTACATTGCAAGATTTGTGGCTGAAAATTAAAAACCTTCCAATTTTCTGCAAAAATAGCAAACTTCCTGGAATTGATGATGCATTGTGATATCACAAAGAAGGACGGTGGTACTTATTTGCTGTAAAAAAAAGAGAGAATTCATAATTATACATTAACACCAAATAAATTTACTACTATTGGGGGTCAAACATGTTACAGAAAATATCTAGCATATTGTTGACCCGGGATGGTTGACTAAGGTTATTAGTCTTTCAACATATCAACGCAATTGAGGATGATACCAAGGGAATGTCTCAATGAAGGATTCACATTGTCATTTTGGTAACCATATTTATTTTTTCTGTGCTAGTGTTCAGTTTTTCCCAAGTCAACCAAAAGAAGAGATCAACAACTCACCTTTAAAATAATTTATTTATATGTATTTGTGGAAAAAATGACACAGCAGTTCCATATATGTGGTCGTTAAACGGAAGTTGCTAAACAATGAGCAGAAATAACTACTAAGAATACCACACCCTTTCAGGACCTTGGTCTCTCCATTTTTGGATAATTGTAGGACCATACTCTTCGCTCATTTAGTGAAAATCACACCACCTTTTCAGGAGGAGGGAAAAGAAGGTGGCCAAAGTAGCTAAAAATTTATGGGATGGAGTGCATGGTGCAACCTTTGAGATTTCCTTTTTGATCCTATTACCAATTCTTACACAAGAATGCTAAACGAAACTGACTTTTTAAGTCAAAATGAATTTTAGGTCATCGATTGCAATTGAAAGACCTTAAGGTTGTTGTGGTCTGCCTGTCTGTGTGTCGGTGTGTGTCTCAAACATTAGTATACACCTTTTGGTGGATATTTTTTAACTTATAGAACGTTTGTCCAGTGATGGATCATGCAGGCAGGCGCAGAGGTCTAGAATTGGCCTTTTATTTTAGTTAAGTATGCACAGTCAAAGTGGATTTTGAATATTAAGTAGATTTGCATAGTGATCTAAAAACCACTCGTATCTGTTGGACTTACAAAACTTTGTACAAAAAATTACAGGCAGTTAGGTAAAGAACCATTTCTTGTTGATATCCTTTCAAATCGAGAAAATAAATTTCAAATTTGATCCAAATCGGAGGTTATGTTGAGTAAAAATATTAGTGAAGGATTACTCTTAAAAAAACTTGAAATGTTCACTTAGCGAAGTTTATCAAGGGGCGACCTCTTCATTGAACGTACCGAATTGGCTTTCAAACTATTTAACAAATTAACATGAACTTGGGGTAATACAGGCAGGAAACTAGCATTTCTAATCAAGTCCTACTAAAACGGACCCTACAACGGTAATGAATGACGAGACAATGGGAGTGCTGTTAAACAGGTCGGTCGAAATGACTATTTACGGGGCGATCTCTGGCTGCAAATCAACAGTTGTGGTGTGAATGGGGATTATGCACCATATGCAAAGCCCAGGACAAAGGAGTTCAATTTTGTTAACAATTACAGCGTGGGTGCGATGCGTTGATTTCCCGCTATATGTCGGAGCGGAAATTTGATTATATTTCCTTTCAATATTTTTTATCAGAATTTGCTTTAGACTACAACTGGCTTGGAATTTTATCTCATTTTAGACACCAATTTATAAATATTTAAAAAGTAGAATACAGTCAGCGAACTCGCAATTTATGATATCACTTTGGCGGAAAATTCAAAATTGCCAGTGGAACTCGTGCTCGCTTGTATTTACAGCGAGAAATGTCTATCATGATTTAGAACGGGGGCCAAAGATGAGGCTGGTAGCAGACGTCAGGCATCACTGATCAAGCTCGTATTGAAGGAGCTTGCACGTAAAGTTGCCTTGTGCAGCGCATTAACGAAGAGGTTGCCGGTATGCCTGCATGTTAATACTTTGTATGCTTACATTGAGACAATTGAGGCTTTGTGGGGTGCAGTTGAGGTCCAAAGGTCATTTAGGGGGTCAATTAAATGCTCTAGTATACACATTTTGGTTAACAATCTTCAACTTTACTGTAATATTTAGTCCACTAATGGATTTCATACTTAGTGTGCTGCTCTCATTGAAATAAGGGGTCTTATGTGGGGTAAAGATGAGGTCAAATGTCATCTGGGGTACCTTAGGGCCATTAAATTGCTGTTAGTATACACTTTTGGTGAGACTTTTCAACTTAGCAAGCTTTTTAGTGCAGTAATGGGTGAAGTTCGTACTTTTTTACTTATACATTGATGACGGAGTATATTGGGTAATAGATGGGAAGGTCAAAGGAAATTCTGGGGGGTCACTTAGGGCAATTATATTGCTCCTTATTCTTTGATCACAGAATCGGTCGATAGATATAAAGCAAACACTTGACAATGATTCCAATTTTACATTGCAAGTTTGTGGCTGAAAATTAAAAAACCTTCCAATTTTCGGCAAAAATAAAAAACTTCCTGGATGATGATGCCTTGTCCCGAATCACAAAGCGGACGGTGGTACTTATTTGCTGTAAAAAAAAGAGAGAATTCATAAGTCTACATTAAACACCCAAATAAAGTTAATAAATGGGGGTGCAAAATGTTACAGAAAAATAATCTAGCATATTGTTGACCCGGGATGGTTGACTAAGGTTATTCGTCTTATAACATATCAACGCAATTGAGGATGATACCAGGGAATGGTCTCAATGGAAGGATTCACAGTGTCATTTTGTAACCTATTTATTTTGTCAAAGATGAGGATGCGGCCACTGCAATAGAATTTGAAGAAATCTGACTGTGGTTATTATCTTATTGTTAATATTGATTCAAGCTGGTACACCATATAATGAGGTAACATTGCCCAAATGATACACAATGGGAATTGGGAACACTATCAAAGTTCCAAAACAAAAGAGGGGAAAGTTAGGTTTCTTAACTTGGTTTACTGTTAAGCAATGGTGTCCTACTATTATCTCGCCTCTCCATGTGTGGCACCCATGTTGGCACCCTAGGTTGGGGTATAGGTGAGGCGGCATATCAGTTTGTGCCCCACATAGTGCATTGCTTCCCACCCACCACTCACTGGTTTACGAGTATTGCTTCACTCCTCTCCCTATAGGGAAAAAAGCATTTCTAGGGGGAGCAGGGCAACCAATCCGCTTTGTTAGGGCCACCTTCCGCTCCACCTGGTTGAGTTGGGAAGTCCCACACCGGGCGAGGCAGTTGCTTTTCCATTGGGGGGATCTTTGTTATCTTGCCTGTACTGGTACAGGAGAGATTGTGAGTTGGTTGGGGATTTTAAGTCATTTTCTATCATTTCACAAATACAGAACAATAAGCTATTTTATTGCTTCTAAAAATTTCGGATATAATGTAGGAGTTCAAGCCCAATAAGAATTCGCTGAAAATGCTGAATCAATTTCAAAGGGTTCACTGTCACTGCTATTGGTATTTTCCATGTTATCCATTTGTTTTTTCATTGGAGCCGTAAAACAAAATCTAGCTTGGCCGTGTCATAAACCAAGTCTAAACATGAGGTTGTTTAAAAACATGATATTTTTTTAAATTTAAAAACATCCTACTAGTATTGGATAAGGATGTCATTGTGTACATCATAAAGGAGGGTTGTTAGTACTAATTGCCATCAATAGGAAGAGGAGACATATAGCCAATGTTGTTGAAATCAAATAAACTAGCGAAGGGTTTTCTAGCAAAAATTAAAGGGGGAGGGGTTAAAGGTGTTAGAATATGTTGGGTACATAGTTAGATGTTGAAAAGTAAGTGAGGAGGACATTAAGGGAAATGTGCCAACACAAAGAGTCAGTTGACCATTTTGGCAGCAATCTTTAATATTTCAATGATCATGATGCTTTCCCACAAAATTGAATGCAGTATCTTTGAAGAAAAATATGACTGCAGTATTATCTTTTTTACTTTGATTCAAGCTATTACACATATAACGATGTAGATTGCACAAAATGCTAACAGATTTGGAATCTGTCAACACTAATCAAATATCATCAAACATATTTGATTGCCTTTAAAATATTCGAAAGATAGAAAATGAGGAAAATTGCAGAATTGTTTTTATAGTTATAAATTAAAAAAAACATTAAAAACTACCATTTAATGTAACTAATTATAGTGAATGGACTGTACAAAAATAACAAAATACGAGCATTTGGCAACACTGTATCAGCCGCCAATCAACTGAACTGATTATGTCATCTAAAACATTCAGAATGATAGGAAATTAGGGCAAAATGACCTAGAAATGCATCTTCACACAACAATTTGACCCAATTAAAGGCCCAAAATTTCACTATATGAGAAAAAATGGCCATTTCACCAAAAATGTCTATTTTTATGGCACCACCGCCCTATGATAAATATATTTCACCAAGCAGTTCTCATCGATAGTTTGTGGAAAGGGAGGGCCCGTTGGAAATCACGCGATGTTAACCTAGGAAAGAACCAACAGGAAAGATCGGATAGCGAACAAGCCGTGCGAAGGGTTTTGAGGTTTACATATTTAAACAACATAGGTCATCAAAAAGGTCAATTTTTCATAGTTGTCCAACTTACCGTGCGCAGGTCCAAAAGCCCTTAGTAAGAGCCTATTTTGAGCACAATTTTGTATTTGAATAATTGAAGATAGGCATATGTGTGTGTTTTATGTATCAACTATTAATTTAACCCAACATTTTAGTGCCACTATCTAGGCAATGACACCTTCTGAAAAGGCAAATTTTCCCTTTTTTAACTCAAATAGCTGAAAATGCCCAAAACAAAAATGGAGGACCGTGCGATGCCAACAAAGCCTCATTGAATAAACAAAGTGCATTTCGGCACATTCCACCAAAAGCCATTACCACCTCACAAGTTATACGCAAATCTATTGTTTGACCTTGGCAACGCTTACCTAAATATTTATGTGGGGTTGACTAAGTTTAATTGTGAATTTTTCTAACCAAAGGGACCCCACTTTAAGGCGCAAGAGAGATCACTATGAACACTATAGCACGAAAATACACTGAAAAAATTGCTGCACCTCGGAAAAAAATCTGAAAATCTCTGAAAACTACTGAAAAGTACCACTGAAAACCAAATAAAAAAGGAAATTCAACACTGAAACACGCTGAAATGGATCCTTTTGTTATTCACATGCAAATGATATCCTATACCATTGACAAATTAATAATATACTGCAATGCTTCAGTGATTCCTAATCACAATGAAATGGACGACAACATCGCGGAAAAAAATGAGCCTGTTCATAATCACACTGAAAATGTTGTTAATCCTTTGAAGAAAACACTAATCACACTGAAAAAAATAACCATAAGTTGACTTGGCTAAATGGTATGGTAATTACATTACAAGGTCGATGCTCATTATAGTTAACAATACAACACTGAAATTACACGAATTGCAAACTGAACCACCTCGAACCATGGCTGACACAATTTCAGTGTACTCTTTTCCTTTTGTCCAGACAATTTTCAGTGATTTTTAGAGTTTTTCAGCGTTACTGGTGATGTTTCTAGGGATTTTTCAGTGGTATACTTTCATAGTGATTTTACCTATCAAGTGTCCCTAAAAAATCAAAAGTACGATATGCCTGATGTAAAGCTTTCCCATTAAAAAATATCCCATTGAAAGGATAAGCTGAGGAAATGGTTTACTGATACAAAAATTGTGAAATGTCTAATTTCGTATGGAGCAAATACGAAAATCCGCGTATGTTTTTATATGACAATATAAGCAAACAAAGGCACCTTTTTTCTCTTTTAGACAGTTCTGTAGCCAAAAATACAAGCTATGAAATTCTATGAGTGGTCTATTCTATAGAAATTACTATATGACACATATTTGGGTGCTTCCAAATCTCTCGTTTGACCTTTAAACTTATTCCCCAATAGCCCCGTGATATTCATAATTTTGACAGCACCGTGTCAATAATTGAGAAGTTTTCTACTTCAGACACGGCAAAAAGCGGCTTTTGCGGACCGCTATGGACCCGGCTTTTTTGATTTCGGCTGTTATTTTGTGGCATGCTCGACGGCACTTATGCTATAACTTCCCATTCATGCCAATTCTTCTCTTAAAGGTTTTACAGCAAGCGAGGCATTTCCTCTTACGTTACTTATCCTACAGTCTCGGGTTATAAATATATATCAGGGACATCCAACCTTTTTGATGCAGGGGTCGCATCGGTTGAATCCAAGACTATTGCGGGTTTGCAAGCAAGTAAGGGGAGGCTCACGTTTGGTTTATGATGTGCTACGAGAGTCTGGAACAAGGCAAACTCGGATTTACGCGATGCGTAAAATATGTCCCCGCCGAATATGCGATCACTAAGTGACATCAAAACTGCACCAGTCCACCCTTAATTTGGCCCACACTAGCTCGCCAAAAATAATTTGAAAGAAAAATGGTTTCTGTGGTAAAGACTGCAAGAAATCTTGAAATTAATCATGCAAAAAATCCCTGAAAATCACTAATTTAGTAAAATATGATTAATTTAACTCAATTTGGCAACCGATTTTTTAATAAAAATCATGTTTTTTATGAACACTTTAAAATTTGGGACCCAGACGGGGTCTGGAAAAGCGGCGAAACATTAAATTTTACGTATTTTCATATTTTTCAAGAAATGTAAAAGGCTGGCAACCCAAAAGAGTGACCAGACTACCAGAACTAAAATAAAATCGCCCACAAAATCTAATCAGGTCAAGCACTCCTCAGCCGCCTTCTTCCACCAAGTTATTCATTATACGCCTTACAGGAACTCCAGAAAAGTGGACACAAGCCTTGCTGGAAAAATTTCATAAAATTATGCAAATTAGAGACCTTAATAGCATCTTGTACCCCAAAATGTATTCAGGTGAGAAACTCAGCACCCTGTTCTTTCCACCAAGTTACATCATCGTAGCCCTTACGGAACTCCAGATAAATTGTAACAATGTTGAATTTTCTGTGCATATTAGGTGACCTTTTTTCCTTGACTTTTTTCCCCTACCCCCTGCAGACCCAGAGGAGGACCCTGGGGGTATGAATTACATGGTGAGTTGGGGTATCCCCTCCTACAATATACCCAGTTTGGCTACTCTAGCTCATCCAGAAAAAAGATCCCCAAATGTTCCAGCGGTTAACATTTTTACACGGACATACGGACGGGACATTACGGACGGACATAAGGACGGAGCCCATTTTATAGTCCTCCCGAACTACGTTCGGCGGGGACAATTAGGAGGATCCATATCTATAAAATTTAGGGGACCCAGAGCTACACCAGAGGATGCAGATTTGGCCAAATTGAACACCAAATTTTCCATTTTTTCCGAGAAATGTTCGACCTTTTAGCAAATTTGGTCATCCCCCAACCCTCTCCGTCTCCTACCTCCACCCTTCCCCTTCCCACACTCACCGTTAATCTTATTCCTAATGTGTTTCCCTCCTGTCCCCCCCTTACCTCGCTCCCACCGCCCCGCTCCTATCAGGACTTCCGCATCTTACATTCTCCCATTCCGCCAGCTCATACTCCCCACCGCCTTCTTTCCACATACACTTACTACCTCACCTCTCCCACCTACTTACCTCGCTTTTTTTTTCGTGACCCCCCCTCACTGTACTCTCCTACCCATGTATGATCTTATTGTTAAAAAGTTTGGCTTCCGTTTGAAGGAATTGGACTAATTTGCCAGATTTTAGACAATGTGGTTTCAAAATTGATGAAATTGGACTTTCCAACAATGTTTAGTAAAAGTTCGGCCTCAGATGGGAAAATGAACTATTCCAAATTATTGTTTTTTTTTAAATCATTATTCAGATATTATGATTTTATTTTTGTGCGGAAGGACCTCGCGGGCTGAAGGGGAGCTCTTAGCGGGCCGCAAAAGGCCACTCGGCCGCAGTTGGACACCCGGCCCGGATATGTAATACCGGTGGTCCGTGCTATCGTCTGTCTGACCTAGTCTATTGTCTCAGAGATCGAGGGTCGCGCATTCCTCAAACTTGGGGTGGATGGGTTTGCCTCTTGACTTTCCGAAGACCGAGTTTGCATTGGTTTGTGGATCAAAAGGTCTCAGAGTCAAAAGAGGTTCAAATGGGGTAAACATTGATGTAGGACATGAAACTTGGAGGGTGGGGTGATTGTTTGATGCCGAAAATTGGTTAGTGGATCAAAGGTCATCAGAGGTAATCAAGGTTAAAGGAGGTAAACGGTGGAAGGTGGGGTCGATTGTTCTTTATTGATGTCAAAAATGTAAAGGTCATTACGTGTCATTCACGGTCAGGAGGTGAATGGGGTAAACGGTGTATCCAGATGACTGTAGGCAGGGTCGATTGTTGATGCCCAAAAAATTTAAAGGTCACGACAAGGTCATCAGGGGTATTCAAGGTCAAAGGAGGTCAAATGGAGTAAAGTTGGTGTTATGGACATGAAACGAGGTGGGTGACTGCGTGTATTTTCACGGAGACCGAGGGTTGCACATTCCTAACTGGTGGATGGTTGCCCCTTGACTGTCCGAAGGACCGGTTTGTATTGGTTAGTGGATCAAAGATCATCAGGGGTCATTCAAGGTCAAAGGAGGTCAAATGGGGTAAACGGTGTATGGACAGGAAAACTTTGTGGGGTGATTGTTGATGCTGAAAATTTTAAAGGTGCCGACAGGTCATCATGGGTCATAAGCCCGGTGATCGCGAAACCCTGGGGGCCGCCTAGTTTGTAGAGTGCATGTACCAACAAGGTATGTGGAAAGTACACTAAAAGAAATACTACGTGTCATCAATATGATGATGTTGAGTCACTTCTGAAATGAATGACAGTACAAAACCCAGCTATTAAGGCCAGGGGTTATTTTTTTATAGGATTATTGTATCAAAATGTGAAAAATGTCCGTCCATGAAAATGGATCCGGCTCAAAACCTGAAATAGAGCTTGCCACCATGATGTGTACTGGTAGTGGAACATATTTGGCGCAATTAATCTACAGGCCCTGTATCAAAAAAATGGTTACAATCAAAAACGATTTTTTTACACTATTATATCTAAAACATAAGTAAGTCGTTTTGCTACATTACATAAAGAGAAATACCGGGCTTCCCGGTTTTTGGTTTAAGCTCTTGCTTGTTTCAATCGAGAGATAACTCCAGTTTAATGCGAAACACAAAAATCGAGTTGTGCCACTTTTTGGTTGAGTGAAACTGTGAAGAATTTGTTAACATAAGTTCTCACACTTGAACAGATCCCCCCCCCCCCCATGAAAAATCTTTAAAAGGGATTAACTTTCATAAAGAAACTCTAAAAGATACAAACACAGCTACGAAGTGGGTGGAAGTAACTTATGTCCAGTAAAGTTATGGCTTAAAATAAGGGAATACATTCGAATACGTTGTTTGTTGAACTTAGGAGACATGAGCGTACAGCGGCGTACACAACCCTGGAGGAGAGAGTTTTTATGGTCTGAAGTATCATGAACGCCAAATTCCTACCAACATTTGGACTTGCTTCCAAATCAAATTTTGTTGACTTCAACAAGTAGTAAATGCACAAAAGAGAGTGGAATATTTTTAAACCAGTTCTTTGGATTTGACGAGTGTATTTGGTTGCAAACATTACTTCTGGCATGATTAACAGTTACAACCTTTTTTGTAATAAATTCAAAGTCCATTTCATTGTGGGCACGATATTTGTATGCTTATTGTTTTGACCAAGAAGAAATTTCTCATTGAATGTGATGTTGATATTAAACGTGTGTCGATAAAATAGACTTCTTTTGTGTACTTCATTCGTGTTTTGTTTCGCTGCAAGTTGCAATCTTGGGTGAAGCTTCCATACAGAGCTTAAAAAGCAGGCATAATGGGCGAAGCAACTCTGCCCATGCATAAAAGTGGACAAAATCGATTTTGGTCATCGCACTAAATTGATTAGATCTCTGGATTGAACAAAAGCAAATAAGATGAACAAACACCATTGGGGGGGGGATGCTCGGCGGTTGGGGGGGGGGGGGGGGGGGGGTGGGGGGGGGGGGTGGGGGGGGGGGTGGGGGGTCGTGAGGGGTGTCGGGGTGGCGGGGGGTGGGGGAGGTGGGGGTGGGTGGGGGGGGGTAAAAAAATTAAGGGGGGGGGGGGGGGGGTGTGGTTGGTTTGGGGGGGGGGTGGTGGGGGGGGTGGGGACGGGGGGGGGGGGGGGGTGGGGGGGGGGGGGGTGGTGGTGGGTGGACAAAAAACAACAACAACCACACAAAAAAGGGGGTGTGTGGGGTGGGGGGGGGTTGGGGGAAAGCTGGTCTTTGTTTCCTTAAATATGATACCAAGTAAGAGGGACGTATTATGAAAATTTCATATTTAAAATAATTTTTTTTCTGGATTGTACCATTTTTTTGAGACCGGACAGGTGTATTAAGTGTAACTTCTATTTAAAACTATGACAAACCTCCAAGTCTGTGGAGCTGAGAGTGCAACTGGGATGGAGCTGAACACAAAGAAGGCCAAAAATAGGGGTTTTACATTATTGGGCAAAATGCCGGGGGTGGGGGGGAGACTCAAGCACCCAAGCCCCTGAGCCAGACATGTCCATGATGACATGATTAATCAGCCGATTGTTACCTTGTATCTCCCTCCACTCCCCGCACAAAGGGGTCTGACCCTAAAATCAATTCAGTATGTCACCAATTTTGCCTTTCAACACCAATAAATCTTATACAAAGTGAGCCAATATGACTGTTATCACATTTCTCACTTCCATCAAGTGCTATTATCTTTATATGAAGAAACCCCATACAGAACCCATCATCAAGTTGCCATTCCATGTATCCACAACTTTCCAGAAACCTCCTGAATACATTTCCCTGGGTATGAACTCTATAGGGTTAGTTACTTGACGGGGGGGGGGGAGCAGGCTCTAAAAATCGGACTCAGCGATGATCATTGAACAGATGCTCATGTATTGATGATACAATTTCTGGTTCATTAAATCAGCAAATACCATAATAATTACAGTGAAATTCACCTGGGTGTAAGAGCTGGTGTGGGTAGACTTTGGGAAAAACTGCCAGCCGAGATATTTCACCGTTAACAAACGTTTTCTGGTTTGTGATCAGTTAACTGGCAAGGTGGCTGAAAATTGACGTCACACAAGCAGTCTATAGATCATGAGAGCAGTCATGATCGGAGGTTACTACATCAGGCTCATGATGGGGTTTTCCATGAGATTGGCACACGACCTAATAACTTGTATTGAATCAAGTCTGTTCAGTCAGTTGATGATCACAGATAAATAAAAGAGGGGGCCAAAAGGGAAGATTTGCAAATGGCCTGATTATGATTTTGGTCGTAATGAGGGGACTACCTGATGCCCCTTTCTGGATTCACCACTTTATTCAGTAGGCCTTTATACACGATTATCTTTTGAATTCGGTGTAATTTGCATATGATTGTGGCTGTAGAAAACATGTTCCTACGACAGATCATCCTAATCGGCACTTACGTTTGTCAAAACAATGTCGATATCAGAGGTATATTTCGCAATGTGTCGACACAAAAAATCCAACCACCGCACTATCAATTTGACAATAATATAAGAAATTGACAAATAGCTAGTTCTTAAGCAAATTAACCTTGAGTGCATGACGTCAACTTTTGAAATAAGCGATCCAAAGTGTTGCCAAATCTAGTATTCACAAGAACTGTTAACAACATTGCAAGAAAAATATGACTTAAGATAGTACTTGCATGATAGTCTTCTGGACTGATAATTCATATCAGCGAAAAAGGAAATCACATAACCATTTATGTGCATGAATCTTCATACTGTGATGACAAATTTCAATTTTTGTTACAAGGCTTATGAAAAATTTTTTTAATTGGAGAAAAACTCTGCCAATGACAACAATTTCAAATCTGAACTACTTTTATACTTATTAGCGACTAAGTTTAATTATACTCTGTTTGTAAAGAATAACATTGTTGAATGATTTAATCACATACATTTTCATTATATTATTTCAGGATACAACTTGAGTTTTAAGCATTATAGTTTGTGTATATGATGTAACACCAGGTATGTGTAAAGTACACTACAAAAGAAAAGAAATACTACGTGTTCATCATATTATGGATGTTGTCACTTCTGAAATGAAATGGACAGTACAAAACCCAGCTATTAAGGCCAAAGGTTATTTTTTTATAGGCATTATTTGTATCAACATTTGAACAATGTCCGTCCCATGATCAATGGATCAGGCTCAAAACCTGAATAGAGGCTTGCCACCATGATGTCCCTGGTAGTGGGAAGTGGGAAACATATCTTGGCCTGCAAAAAAATAACTCATAAGTGTTTAAAAAAAAACTTCTACTTAAAATATGGACAAAAACCTCCAAAGTCTGGGGAGCTGAGAGTGCAACTGGGGCGGAGGCTGAGCACAATTCAGGCCAAAAATAAGGTTGTTTTAATTATTGGGCAAAATGCGGGGGGGTGGGGGGGGGAGAACTCAAGCACCCAAAGCCCCTGGGCCAGACATGTCAAATGATGAATTAAACTTATCATCTGATTTGTACCTACTGTATCTACCTCACTCCCCGCCACACAAAATGTGTCTGACCCTAAAATCAATTCAGTTATTTCACCCAATTTGCCTTCACACCAATTAAATCTTATTACTTAGCAAAGGAGCCAATACTACTGTTATTCACACTTTCCAATTCAATAGGCTATTTATTTATATGAAGAAAAACCCCCATACAGAACCCATCATCAAGTGCCATTCCATGTATCACAACTTTCCAGATAACCTCCTGAATACACTTTCTGGGTATGAACTTCTCTAGGGTAGTTCATTGATTGGGGTGTGTGAGATTTCTTCACAAATGATCAGGGATCATTGAACAAAGATCAGTATTTCACCATTCCTGTCATTAAATCCATCCAATACCACAATTACAGGAAATTCACCTGGGTGTAAGAGCTGGTGTGGGTAGACTGACTGCCAGCCAGCTACATCACGTAACTGTTTTTCCTGGTTTGTAGATCAGTTTAACCTTGGCCCAAGGTGCTGAAAATTGATCGGCACACACGCAGTCTATAGATCATGAGAGCAGTCATGATCGGAGGTTACTACATCAGGCGTCATGTGGGGTTTTCCATGAATTGGCACACTTTGACCTAATAACTTGCTAATTGAATCAAGTCTGTTCAGTCAGTTGATGATCCACAGGAGTGGTCATAAAAAGAGGGGTGCAGGGGGCCAAAGGAAGATTTTGCCAAAATGGCCTGATTATGATTTTGGTCGGTAAATTGGAGGGGACCCCTATGGCCCCTTCTGATTCACCAATTCTTTCAGTAGGGCACTTTATACACGATTATCTTTTGAAATTCGGTTGTATGTTGAATTGCTATGATTTGGCACTGGAGAAAACATTGTTCCTACGACAGATTCATCACTATCGGCACTTACGTTTGTCAACAATTGTCGATATCAGAGTTAATATTTCGGCAATGTGTCGACAACAAAAAATACAACCACAGCACTATCATTTGACATATATATAGAAGTGACACATACGCCTATGTCTTAACAAATAAACTTTGAGTGCATGACGTCAACTTTTGAAATAAGCGATCCCAAAGTGTTTGCAAATCTCAGGTAATTCACAAGAACTGTTAAATACATTGCAAGAAAAATACGACTTAATGTATAGTACTTGCCTGATATCTTTCTGGAACTGATAAGTCAGATCAGGCGAAAAAGGAAATCACATTAACCATTTTATTTGAATGATCTCAAAATACTGTGATGACCAATTTCAATTTTTTGTCCACAGGCTTCTAAAATTTTTTTTATTGGAGAAAAACACTCTGCAATGAAACAATTCAAATCTGAAACTGACTTTTAATTATTAGCTACTAAAGCTTTAATTAATACTCTTTTTTTTGTAAATGTTATTTTATTGATTTTTTAGTTTTTTTAATTTATACATTTTCATATATTATTTCAGGATACAACTTGAGTTTTAAGCATTATAGTTTGTGTATCAATTAGTTACTCATTTAAATTTAAAGTGTTTTCAGTGTTACCATTTGAAATGTTATTTCTGTACTTCAATTCCTGGGGCAGTCAACTTTGGAAGGCCCGCATCTTGAAAGGGGAAGTTTTTCAGGTACAATTTGATGCCAAAAAACAGAGTTTTGGGGCGAGAAGTTTCTATAAATGGGATCACAAGAATGCCGACATACAAATATGTCACATATAGAAAAAAACATCAAAAGCAATTTAAAATGTTTAAAATGTGAACTGAACATTTTAAAGGGGCAAATGAAATATTGTGACTATGGAAAAAGCAAGGTCACCGATTCACAAATTTTACTTTAAAATAGAAAAATAAAAAAAATAAAAAAAATAAAAAAAATGCATTGTAAAATGAACATCATGCCAATAGCAATCACGCCACGCATCTTAAATTCAAGCAGTGGATGGTTCATCGTCAAGCGACTAGGTAAGATTGAAAATTCCACCCTTTGCTGTCAATCTGAACATGGGGCCCCTCGCTTATTTTATGTTCCATTGATATATTGAAAATATATGAAATGCTACCGCCTCATATTTTCAAACACTTGTTCACCCTCGGATTTCAAATTTTCATCACTGACATCGTCATAAACCTGTTGATATATATGTGTTACAGTGTACTTACATTGGTGTGATGTCATCATGTATGGAAACTGTAGGCAATTATGGTGTTATATTTTGGTCAATGTTTGGCAACATTTGCCACAGCACCTTGATACACCGACCCACACACACACACACACACTTACAAACTAACAAAGCAATCCACATGTCCCCGGGTCCTACTTAAGTTCACAGCCCATGTTTTGGCTGAGAACTCTGCTTTTGCAATCCTTGTTTAATATGTCCCAAAAGAAAAAATCTAGTACTCACAGGATATAACAGCTCCAAAACACATAAGCATCTGTTTTGGTACTGTACATAGACCAGAGAGGACAGATTGGATTCAGTTTTTTTAACACTTAGAGAGGCCTACTATTTAAGCTACTATACATTGTGTATAAGCTTCATGACTAAGCAAATCATCAACCGTTATTATTTTGTAATTTATTATTTTCTGCAGCTTTATCATCAAGACTGAATGTAATAAAACTTAACATTCTGAACTGGAACGATGATTCTGATACTTCGCCGTGTTACTGGGTATTAGAATAAGAGTGAGAGCCAAACTAGTTGTAACTTAACGTGCATGCCACAACTTGTAGTGAGGGGGCCTACAGTAGGAAAATGTTTTCTTGGAAAGCATTTCATAGGCTTGTGACTATCAGCAAGAATTACATTTTTTGCTTGTTTGGTTGTTGTTATTTTTTTATTAAAGGTGCTTGTTCTGATTTATGTCTATTGTGTTCTCTATGAGAGCCTGGCACTTGCACATACTCCCCATCAAGTACTGTGGGAAACAAACTTGCGGTTTTGATGGTAGAAGCAATAATGCATATTGCAAAGTATTTCAATAATACTGTGCTAATATTGATGGTTAACCATTAAAATGAAGATTTGCTGTTTATTGGGAATGAAATAGATTTGATGGCTCAAATTTCAGGACAACAATGATAAAAATACAGCCTTTCATCTAATATCAAAATTTGTACTACTTCCGGGTGTATCAGTGGGTGTCCCAAAGACAACCAGAACATGCACCTTTAAATTAATGTTTGGTTTGCTTTAAAAACATGATATTATTATTTGAAAATTCTTCAAAAAAAGCAACACACACATAAAGGTGATTTAAAGAACTTGTCCAAAAAATTGATGAGCACAGAATAAATTGAAATAAAATATATATATATATATATATATATACGGTACTACCAAACATAACTAATACCCAGACAGTGGAAAACTAGAAAAGTCAATCCAAAGACAAAATGAAATATACTATGAAATATATAGGTGAGTTTTCAGCAGCTTTTTAAATTATGTAAGAGATGAAGCTTCCCGTATATTCCGCGACAGGCTGTTCCAGATATACGGTCCATAAATCGTATTCTGCTTCCAGCCCATAAGATAGCTGTAATCATTTCTGAAACAAGGGACATGCATGCGTCTGTTTATGGAAATTAGAAGGGCTTTACCAATGCACAGATGATTGCTATGTTTTGGCCATCCACACACGTGTATGCAGGCCCGCACGCAGGGGGGTGCAGTGCGGTCGCACCCCCCCCCCAATTCCACAAAAGGGGCAAAAGGTCCACTTTTAGCTGAATTTTTTTATAAAAAGGTCCACAATTTAGAAAATCTTTGACCAGAAAGTCCACTTTTTGGTGATAAAATGTTAAAAAAAGTCCAAAAAAGGACCATTTTAGGGGGGTTAGGTCCAATTTTACCAAAAAAAGGTCCACCTTTTAGGAAAAAAAGTCCACTTTTTCGAACTCCCGCACCCCCCAAAATAAATCCTGCGTACAGCCCTGCATGTATGCATTGCACTATCGTTGTCAAGAGATCACCACATACTTCCGGGTTCACACGTGCATGGCCACCAGAATTTTGTTTCCGAATTAGTGAATGTTTACTATATACTTACATAGCACATTTTAAGTGTACATGCTTTAATTTATCTGCTACTGATTTACAGCTTCCAGTTTTCTTTCTTGAAAAATAAAATTGCACCGATGGTGGTCCATATTGCACACACACTGATGACACATCCTGCTGAGAAAACAAAACAAAAAAAGTGTTAATATTACCTTAAACTCTTTTGTTCAAATGGTGTTTAGTCCTACTATTGTAGTATTACTTAATTTTAAGAAGGCTCTACGAAAGAAGCAATTCTGTGTGCCTGCTACATGACACCTAGCAATCGTAATATTTCTGTAATTTATTCAACTTTTCCCTAATTAAGATCATCCAACAATCACACTCTCATCCCAAACAAATGCCAGAACAGAAATATTTTGGCAGACTTTTTTAAATCGTATCTCCAAGTCTTGGAATAAAATCGCTGCCGACATTAGGAGCACTTCCACCTACTCACAATTTTAAAATTAAAAGCTCTTGTCTGACTATTATCTGTCTGAAAAGCCTTTTTTTCATGGGTGTTTCTTGTGGGCTGACCCACTTCTATGATTCTGACACACACTCCCCAAAAAAACCCCGTTGATTTTCAGATGCCTTGCAAGTGAACACATTAAAGGGATTAGCATCGATAAGGCGAGAGAATCGAAACAAATTTGGAAATCATTTTTAAAGAAAAGACAAAAAAACAAAAAATGTGTGTCAATTCCATAAAACTGCTTTATAGTGACTCTCTTACTTGAAAAAGCAAGTGTACCTAACCCTAACTGCCTTTTGTTCTATTCTAGCCTAATCTCCAAGCGGAAGGAAAGGGGTAAAGGGATAGAACTAAAGAACCTGAAGGCCCTGGCGGGATTCGAACCCGGGCCTCCGGCGCCATTCCATATGGCCAGGCATGGCAAGCCACAGTGGAGGTCGCTGGCCCGGCATCGATTTCGTGCCCATGTGAGTGTTGTGGCGATGACGTCATCGCATCTTTTTGGACATTAGTGCATTTTTCCCCACTCAGCTCATTGAGTTTAATATCGGTGTTCGAGGGTTGTAAAAGGCTGGGGACCTCTCTTACCGGGAAAAAGCAAGTGTCAAAGTGTGACCTAATGTAAGAAACAAACCAAACCCCAAATAGTGAAAAAAATAATTAAGTATTTGAGGAAATTTTGTCATACCCTTTCAAGCCAGCCACTTGCAGCCTGCAGGTAGCAAGCCCAGTACAAAAATGTAAAAATATGAATTTTGATGATTTTTTTCCAATGGGCCAGTAAACCAAAAAAATGTTGTGTAAGGTGGGAGAGCGTGGCCTAGCGGTTAGGAGGGTGCTTTCCTCTGGCGGCAAATTGTACCATCAAAATTCCCGGGTTCAATCCCGGGGGTCCCCGTGGCCTTGCTGGGATTTATTCGGGTACTACAATTCTGATTCTGGATTTGATCTGTATACCAGCTATTGATTAAATACAGAATACCGTCTCCCACTCCATGATTCAACTTGATTGGGCAAATGATCATGAAAGCATCCCGTCCTTCGGAGGGGACGGGGTTAAAAGAGCCCGTCGTCCCCCCGGTCAAGGAGTCCACAACTGTACAATTTACATCGCATTCAGTGTCTATAATAGTAGGGTGTAAACCCCTGAACTGTTCCCAATCGCCCCAGCCATCATAGCGGGCCCATGTTAGGAGCGTCCGTATCATGGTTACGCGCGGCCCCGGATCAGCACCTATCTGATAAAAATCCTGACAACCCACCACAACGCCACTACCATGACTTGTGGATACGAGCAAACAAACAAATGGTAAAAATATGAATTTTGATGATTTTTCTCTGTTTCAGATTAGCAAATCGCTGCTATCTTTAACTGTGTGGCTTATTCCTTTTTGGATTCTTTTAGTGGGTGTGTGTGTGTGGTCACCTAATGCAGGTTTCCTCCATGTGCAATTAACTATACCTGGCTCATAATTTCTTGACAGTTTAGAAAATGTCGCCCCCGCTTCTTTCTCCCGCCAAAAACGTCCACATCGGGTTACATGTAGACGCAGTACGATCAACGCATGCGTTTGTTATGTCCAGAACTTATGCCCAGATATATCTTCACTGAATCCCCTGTTCTCTTTCTGTGATTGATCCATAAACTGTTTTCTGCCTAGTGCAATAAGTTCTGTGGGTTGTTAAAATGTTTTAAGTTTGTAATCCCATGACCTCGTTTTTTTTTGTTGCATTTATAATTTTTACTTGTTCATGACTCTTTGTTTTGTTACTTTATAATTGTTTACGTTGTAGTATATGCATTTAATGTTTGGTCACAAATAATTTTTAAATTTTTGTATACCATTTGTGAATTATTTTTTACCTTAAGTATCATATGTTTATGTTTTTGAAGTGCGTTTATGGGTCCCCACTTTCTGAGCCATGTGTGCCTTTTAGGGGGCTCCCCTTTTGCATCACACTTCAGATTTTTTGATGTTTATATTTTTAGCCATAGAAGATAATATAACTAATTCTGAGGCATAATAGGCAGGGGTTCTTAACAGTCTACCACAAGCCGGCCCCATAGACCCATTGGTCATTTGGCCATTATAGTCGCCATCACAATTCTTTGGTCCGGGATAGGTCGGTTCGAGACCGTGTATTTTTTCGTCTTTATTTAGTTCTGTGCCTTTGCCAGTTCTCCGAGCTTCTATATACTATTTACCATTTACATTTCTCGGGTTGTATCATTTACTTGATCCTCGGCGTGCATTGATTGAGTTTTGCTTCATCATAGATTCTTCTAGAATCATCATATAAGGCCCTCCCATTCAAAAATTTTAAAATATAATTACGGCCGCTTGAAACTCTGAAATAAAGACTGAAATGCATAGTGCTCGTTCACTGGTATCCACATGAACCACAGTCCGCTTGGTGCGTAGTATTTCTCACGCCAAGAAAGGAGATTGCTAGACAGTAATCTTTGGTGGAATGACAAATGAAATGATGTTAATCGGTTGATTATTCTCATTGGAGGAAAGAGGGGTGTATTCTTTTCAATGATTTATTGAGAGAAGAGATCATCATTCTGTCTATGAAAAAGTATAGAGAGCGATCTATATGTTGGTAAAAGCTCCGTTTCATGGAGTATAATGGCATTTTAAGATCAATTCAATAATTTTGAACTGAAAATTTAATACTTTCAAGGTGAAAAACCCCTTTCGCCCAAGCAATGTCGAGAGAGTGTTCAGCACAAAGCAAAGAGTTTGTAAAAGATTCTAGATCCATTTGTGTAATACAGCTAAAAGGAGAAAAGTAAAACAAGCAAGTGGCAAATGGAATTTACTATCCAAGAATAATGATGGAAGATGTATGTTTTGAATTTTTAAGTTTTACGACTGATAATAAGTTGAGGTGGTTTCAGTACAGAATTAAGCAATTGTAGCATTGCTACAAACTGCTATTGTTAAAAATAGGACAAGCGGTCCCCAATAGGTCGTCTAGTCCGATATATGTATGGTTCTCGAACCAAGAAGACCACCCACCATATAATCACTGAACCACACACAACACCATCACAAGTGACAGCCCTATGCAATCCCCCGCCATACCCCCGACCACATCTCCACACCTCAGACACACCCCATACGCACATCCCCCCATACCCCTGAGGCACACCCCTACACCCCACAACCCCAGACCCACCCCCACCTCCCTGACCACACCCGGAGCCCCCAAACCACAAACCCCCAACCATCACCTACCCCCAGCCAACCACAGCCCCACCTCCCACATCCCCCTCCTCCGGACCACACCCCATACCTCTGCACATACCCACGGACACCATACCCTCAAAACCCGCAGCCCACACCACCATTCACTGGCAACACCCATACTTTCCAAGCCCACAGACCCCATCTCAAACCGAACCACAACCACAACCCTCGCAATTGTCAGCCCTATGCAATACCCAGAATACAACCCCAATCCTCCGACCCACACCCCTAAGGACTACATCGTCACCCCCCGACCACACCCAACACCCACATACACCGACACCCACACCCCAGACCACACCCACCACCAACATCCAGCACACCCAACACCCACATACACACCCAACCCTACAGAGACCACAACCGCAACACCCCACAACCACACCCAACACCCCAGACCACATCCAACACCCTCAGACCACACCCAACACCCATAGACACCCAACAATCCCACAGACCCTCCCAACAACACCCACACCGCCCATACCGAGCAGACCACAACCCCATACTCATGCCAGGACCACAAACCCCATACGCCAGACCACAACCCATATATACCCGCCAGACACAACCCATACCGCCAACCACAAACCCCATAACCGCAGACCACAACCCCCTCCCGCCAGACCTACACCCGACCCACACACCCCCCATACCCTTACCACAACCCCATACCCCGGACCACAAACCCCATAACCCCTTACAACAACACCGCCTACCCCTTACAACACCTACCCCTGACCACAGACCCCATACCTCCTTACACAAGGGACCCCCATCCCCTGACCAGCCACACCCCCATACCCTCTACCACCCCCCCCCCCCCTGACCCCACCCCCTCCCCCCAGCACCCAACCACAGACCACACAGCCACCGGGACCATACCCACGGACAAACACCCCAGACCACACCCCATACCCTGGGTAACACCCATACTGCCAGAACCACACCCCTACCACCCCCAAATCCAAATCGATCGAGCCAACCAAGTTTCAAGGCACTGTGTGACGTACAGATCTCCATATATTTTTGTTCACAAGTGTCAATGAAACTCATGAAAATAGGTCAAATATACTAATCGAGTAATGCACAGTAGGACGTACAATGCATATAGACACTGTTGTGAAATCGAAGCGTGTTCGAGAATCTGGAGCCCCCCACACACCTTCCAACCACCACCAAGTTCACAGAGCCCCGGAAATGACATACGGGATCTGCAGGTAATGTTGGTCCTACAAAAGTGTCAATGAAATCAAAAAATAAGGTAAAATATGCTAATTATGCCAATTAGGGTACTTACAATGCATATATATACTGTTGTAATCGAATCAGTTTGATAATCATTAACCCCGCACCCATCCACCTTCCAACCCAGTTTCAGCCCTGTTGAGCGTACAGATCTCCAATATTTTGTCACAAGAAAAGGGTCAATGAAAATCATGAAATAGGTAAAATTGCTAATTATTATGCAAATTAGGTACTAAATGCCTATATCCTGAGTAAAATCTAATCAGCTCGAGAAATCTGTAGCACTGCCCCTTCCACCAAGTTTCAGCCCTCTGTGTGACATAATCTCCAATATTTTTTACACAAGAAATGCCACGCCGACGCCTGCCGACGACGCCCGACTCCGCGCCGACGACTGCAGACGCCACAAACGAATCATGCTTGCCAAAGGTCTTTCCCTATCGGACGACCTAAAAATGAATATCAAGATAATAATCTATGTACTTTTTGTAAGAAAGACCCTGAATCAATACGGTATCTTTTGACAATTGCCATGTTATTGTGCAATTTTTGGGATGAGTTTGAAAATGGATAGAAAGTAAGACCAAATTAAAAATAATCTCTCTGTCACTGTTTTTTTTTGGTTTTATATTTGTGGGTTCAAAAGTGACTTAACTTTAACACTGATATTAACTTTGCAATTCCACTTTTACAGGGCACAAGTGATGGAAAATACCCATTTGGAAACTTTCAAGAAGAAATCCAATATTACTATAAAGTTTCAAGTTAACCAAGCGGACTGCACTCTACTGGTCATAAATTTTATTAAACAAGGAAACGGCGGTTTCTCGACCACAAGTCTGGCCTGCTTTCGCGTATAGCTGTAAGACCAAGAGGCACACACCAATTGCAACTGTTCAACGTATTAGTGTCCAAAAGAATTGTGCAAGCATATACAATTAGATTGCAGATAATCCCCCTCCCCCAACCCCCACCGCCTCCCCAATAGCCCTACAACACCCCACCCCCCACCCCTATGCACACCCCACGCCTATGCAACACCCAACCCCATCCCCAACACCACCCCATCCCAACACCCCACCCCCTCCCACCAACCCCGCAACACCCCTCCGCCTCCCAAACCCCCCCGCCCCACCCCACCCCTCCCCAACCACCCCAAGAACAACCACACCCCGCCCCACAACCCCACCAACACCCCACACCCTCACCACACCGCCGACGCCCCACCCCACGAACCCGCTCCCGCCCAACCAACCCCGCCCAATAACACGCCCCCCCCCGGCCCTCCTCCCAACCCCGCACCCCCACCACCCAATCGTCCGGCACTCCCGCCCCAACTCCCCGCACCCCCCCACAACCCTCACCAACACCCCTCAACATCCAACATAACCAGCTCCCCAAAAACCCCTCAACAAGCCGCCACCCCCCCTCCCAACACCCTCCACCAAACAAACCCCCTCCACCCCGCCTCTCCCCACAACGCGACCCCACCCCCCGACAAATCACTACCCCTCCCACAGCCCGCCAAAAACCTCGCCACTACCCCCGACCCTCCCGTAACACCCGCAACCCAACAGCCCCCAACCCCTCGCCCCACCCCCATTCTCGCCCAACCAGCCCCACAAACCCCCCCGGGGTCCCCTCCCCACCGCCCCCCGTCACCACCCCCCCCCTCCCCAGCATCCCCCAACACATACCGCCGTCCCCACTACCCCGCAACACCCACCCCTCCCCAACAACACCCCCTCAACACCCCAACACCACCTCACCATCCCCACCCCCCTCCCCAAGCACCCACCCCGCACCAACCCCACCACCTCCCCAACAAGGCCCCCACTCCAATCTCCCACCATCACCCCCTCAACAACCCACCACCCCCCGCCCAACCCATCCTCATACACACCACCCCCTCCCCAACACAACCGCCAACCCCCCTCCCTAACACCCACCCCCCTCCCCAACACCCTTTCGCAACATCCCCTCGCCCAACAACCCCACACCGTCACCCTCTCATCTCCAACACACCACCCATCAAAAACACCCCAGCCCTCCCCAACACCAACATAACACCCCACGCCCCCCCAACACTCACCGTCCTCAACACCCCCACCGCCCCCTCCCCACAACCCCCACGCCCTCCCACCCAACCCCCTGCAATACACCGCTCCCATCCCCCTCCCCCACGACAGCATCGTCTCCTCAACACAACACCCCCCCCTGCCACACCACCCCCCCAACAGCGACCTCAGAACAACCCAACACACTCCCCCTCCCCAACAACCGCCTCGAACAACCCTCCCCCAACCAAATTCGCCGCACCCCCACCGCCCCACCCCCTCCCCCCAACAACCCCCACCGCCACTTGCATTCCCCAACACCTACTCCCCCCTCAACAACCAGCCCCCACCCCGCTCCCAACACCACCTCAACTACCCCAACCCCCCTCCCCCATCACCCCCTCAACACCCCAACCCCTCCGCCCAACACCCCCCCCTGGCCACGTCCCCACACCCTCAATACCCCGTCTCCTCCCCATGACATACGCCCCTCCCTCCACCCCACTCTCCCTCCCAACACCCCGGTCCTCCCCCCCCTCCCCACCCCCTCCCACATACCCCCTCACCACCCCACCCCCTTCCCAACAAACCCACAATATCCCACCCCCCTCCCCACACACGCACCTCAACACCCCACCCCTCCCAACACCCCCTCAACACCCCTTCCCCACACCCCGCAAGCAATCCCACCACCCCCCTCCCCCGACACCACCGTCTGCCAAAACCAAAAAACCCCAACACAAAACAACACCAAAAAACACCCCACCTCCCCCTCCCCCCCTCCCCAAGCACCAACACCTCAACACCATACACCCACCCCTCCCCAGACACCCCACCCAATCCTCAACACCCCTCAACCCCTCACCCCCCCCACCCCTCCCCAACAACTCACCTCAACACACTCACCCCCGTCCCAACACCCCACCCCCCTCTACCCTCAACACACCTACCGTAACAGCCCACCCTCACCCGTCCCTCCCACACCCCTCAACACCCCTCCCCCCCAAGCAACCCCACCCCACCCTCTCTCCAACACCACCACAACACCCCCCGTCCCCAAACACCAACATAACACCCCCCCCCCCCCCCCAACAGCCACCTGCAACACCCCACCCCGCTGCCCCCCACCCTCGGCACCGTCCTCCCTCAACACCCTGCAACCCGCCACCCCCTCCCAAACACCCAATCAACAAGCACCATCACACAAAGACACCCCACCCCCTCCCAACACCCCTCCCCACCACCCCCGCCAAGCAACCCCCCCCCCTCCCCACACCGGCACCACACCTCCCTCACCCCCCCTCCCCCCCCCTCCCCGTCACCCCAGCCTCAACCCCCACCACCCCCCAAACCCCCCCGCCCCTCACACGCCCGCTCCCCACCCCCCGTCCCCCCGATGAGCCACCCAACCGGCCCTTCCGCACCACCCCGCCACCACCCCACCGGCTGCCCTCCCCTCCCCCCTCTTCACACCCCCACCCCTCCCCCACCTACCCCCCCCTCCCTTCCCCCCCCCCCTCGGCAATCCCAACCCATGCTCCCTCTCCGAACCCCCCTCTCCGCCCCGTCCCCCTGCATCGCCTCCCCCCCACCGGCCCAGTCCCCCTCCCCCAGGCCCCGCCCCCCTGCCGCTCCCCCCCTGCCCCACCCAACCGCGCCCCCCATCCTCGCCCTTAGCCCCACCAACCCAGCCCTCATCCCCTCCCCGCCTCCCCCACCACCCCACCCTCCTCCCCCCGCCTCAACCCCCAGCCCGCAGCTCAGAGTACGCTCCCCACCCCACACCATGCCCTTGCCTCACCAACCCCACGATCATCCGCCCTCCTCACACCCTACCCCCCCGGTCCCCAAACACCCCCTCCCCCACAACCCCTACCCCAACACCCCTCAACGACCCCTCCCCAATCAACCATACACGCACTTCCCCACCCACCCCCTCCCCAACCAGCCCACCCTCCTACCCTCCACCCACCTCCCCACACAACCCCTCACCCCCCCCGCCGTAGGCCGCACGCCCTCCCCAACCCCCTTCAACACCCCACCACCCCGTAACACTCCCAACACCCTGCAACAACAACACCCCACTCCCTCCCCAACACCAACACCCCTCAACACCCCACCCCTCCCCACACCCACAACAATCCGCCACCCCCGTTCGGTCCGCAACACCCCACCCCAACACTCTACCTCACACCCCACCCCACCCCGTCCCCACTACCACCGCCAGACCCAACACCCCTCACCCTCGCCCACACCCCCCGCCTCAACACCCCCACCTTCCCTCCCCCCCCAACACCCCTCCACACACCCCCACCCCCTCTCCAACACACCACAGCCTCCCTCAACACCACCCCACTCCCGTCCCAACACCATCCACCCTCACATACCCTTCCCCAACCCACCCTCACCACCCCCCCCCGTCCCTCAACCCCCATGCCACTACACCAACCAGCCCACAACAACCGACTCCGACCCCCCCCCCTAACCCGCCCCACCCTCCTCCCCAACCCACCCGCCCAGACAGCCCACGCCCTCCCCCCCCACCCCACCACGATACCGCACCCAAATCCCCCCCCTCCCCCGACCCCACCACCACCGCCCACTCCCCCCCTCCCCAGACACCAGCGCACCCGCTAACACCCCACCCCCCTCCGCAACACCCACAGCCCCTCCCCAACATCAACACTCAACCCACCCCTCCCCAACACACCCCACCACACCCCCCACCCCCAACACATAACCACAACCCCCGCCAACCCCCAACACAAACACCTCAACCCCCTTCAACACCCCACCACCTCCCAATCCCCTTTCAACACCCAAACCTCCCCCCCAGCCAACACCGCCCGCTCCCGTCCTCCCAACACCTCTCAACCAAACCCCAACCCCCTCACCACCACCCCTCACCAACCCCCCAACTCCATTCCCCACACGCCAACCCCCTCCCCAATGCCCCTCACCCCCCCACCCCCTCCCCCAACACTCCAATTTCCCATCCCCGCTCCTCCCCAAACCCCCTGCCCCCTCCCCAACCACCCCATCCCCCTCCCCAACACCGGCCCTACCCCCTCCCCCAATTCCCACCACACGTGCCCCTTACTACCCGCACCACCCCTCCACCACCCCCTGGCCCGAGACCCATCCCGAAACTCTATCCCCCCCCCCAGGCTCCACCCCCCCCCCGCATTCCACACCCCCTCACCCCTCCCACCCCACCCCACCCCACCCCTCGCCCACGCGCTCGCCCCCCCTAGTACTTCTCCCTTTAAAACAGAAATATTGCATATCCAGACTGTTCAGCTACTAAACAGCATTTGCATAGTTAATTAGGTCAATTGTAACACAAATGCCCCTTTAATTGGACCCCACATGACTTTGACCTAATTATGATTCACACAAAAGATGAATGCCAGACTAGTCTCTTCAAGTAGTGAAGAATTTTGCCTACCGATGTACCGTTTCAGCGATACAAGCAATATGCATATTTATTAGCTCATTTACATCCGAAGCGCCGCATATATTCACTTACTTTTCCAAATGGCAAACAGATGCGCACCATAATTAGGCTCTCTCAATGCAGTGAAGGAATTTTGTGTATCGCGATGACTGTTTCAAAATTATATAGTAGCAATTACCCTGATTTTGCATATTAATCTCGCTCATTTGCCATACTATTTGCCCCGAAAATAAGGCCCAAAATCTAAATCGGTCAGACCCCCCTCTCATCCCCGCGTCTCCTTCCACAAATTACAAATCATTAATACGCCTTACGGAACCATCCTGAAAACTTGTACACACCTTTTTTTTTTAAAATTATTGCAAATTAGACCACTTATTTGCATACTTTTACACCCAAAATGCCACTGTGACCCAATTATGATGCATACAAAAGAATGCATGACATAGTATTATCTTTCATGTATCGAAGGAATTTTGCCTATCCTCGATGTACTGTTTCAGAGAGCGATACAGTAATTAATGCATATTTAATTAGCTCATTTTGCATACCTAAGAAGAATCCCCGCATATATCATCCAACTTTCAAAATAGCAAAAAAGATGCGCACCATGATAGGCTTGCATGCATGAAGGATGTTTTGTATCCGACTACAGTTTTAAAATTTATAGCAATTACGAACGCCTGATATTTTGGCTATTATTAGCTCATTTGCACATATAATTTGCCCGAATACGCCCCTAAATCTAATCATTTCGAGAACTCTCCATCCAGCCCGCTCGGCCGCTCCCCCCTTCCAGCCAATTTACATCCTTATACACCTTACGGAACTCCTAAAACTTCGTACACCAGCTTGCCTGGAAAATTAATCGAATTAGCAATTAGATATTAATACAGCATATTTTATTAAAAAACGCCCAAAATCTAATCAGTCGAGAACTCTGCAGCCCCCCCTCTCCTTTCCACCAAGTACAACCATCTGTATCCCTTACTGAACTCCAGTAAATCGTAACACAATCCGGTTCCATGAACGTCACAGACAGACACATGATAACAGAAAGACAGACAGACGTACGGCCTTACAGACAACAGACAGACAGACAGAAAAGTGATTACTAATTCTCTGCCGAACAAAGTTCAGGCGAGACAAAATGGCAAATTGGCAATTAAGTTCATGATTTACTGTTGTAATCTTTTTTCCCCTATGATTTCGTTAAAAAATCTTCTTGGGTATCCACCTTATGTATAATTGGTAATTTGATATATGGGCCACTGAGTTGTATAATATGTAATTTGATCCATGTTCATAAAGACAGCTGTTCCCAAAAAAAGAGAAAGAAATGCGAGAGGTCCGGGTTCTCGAGACCGTGTATTTTTTTGTCTTTACATTTAGTTCTGAGCTCCCAGTTCGCCCTCACAACTTTTATATAATAGTCACAATTCCTTTTCTGAAATAGGCAGCTTCATACTTTGACAACAGAGTTGACGCAGTAACACCCATTATGTCCTGGCATGTTTTGCCATGGTTTCTGTCTGCAGCTAGTCTTTTTGCCACAGAGAAATAATTAGAACAGAGTTTCGAAATTATAGTAAACAGCACAAAAAGGTGTAATTTGCCCATCAAACCACTTTTTTTAGGATTTGTTAGGTTACCCAACCTAAGATTTACAACCAGCACTTAGAGTAGCCCTAGCTAATAACCCTGTGGTGATGTAAATGGTCTATTGTCACTAAAGAAATCAAACCCTCTTAACCATTTTCCCAATAACACTAAATCAATATGATAATCACAATCAAAATACTGAATGCCTTGGAATGACTGCACTACATTCATACTCAGTTGTTTAGAAGCACACTTGCATTGCTTGGTAGTAAGCGAGTTCGATAATTCAGACACTGCTATGCTACAATAAGCAACAACAATGTTCATATCCCGATTGACCTCCGTGTCCCATCCAGAATCCTTGAATTTTATTGTGCTGAGATGGGTCACAAAGGTCAATCGGGATATGAACAATAGTGCCTGAATTATCGAACTCAAGTATTAGCCGGAAATAGGGTCACTTGTTGCGACCAGTAGACGTGAAATCGACTACGTGTTCATTTATACTGCAAAAAAAAATCGAATGACGACTTATTCAAAATCACCCAAAAGTAAGTTGCTAAAAAGCAACTTACGAATTAGACTTTTTGAAGTCGTATCAATTACGACTGCACATGTTTACACTTCAAGAAAAAGTGAAATCGATGACAACCGAATTCACTTCAACTTTTGGCCCAGTGTAAACGGGGCTATAGATTAATAAACGGCTAGAGGTCAGACAGCCATCTTGATGCAACAAACTCACTGGCAGACACTTAAATGTTAGTGTTATTGCCCAAGACCATTATAGTTTGGTTTGGTGTGCATTTCTGTAGGATTTTAATGCTAAAATTGATTTTGTTGCTGTTCAGGTTTCAATAGGGCCCTAAACTGTCAGAAAATGATGGGGTGCAAATTTTCAGACTGATGCCCCCTTCTTCAAGCCCTGAGGAAATGTTAGTACAGGGAAAAATTTAAAAAAAGTGTATATTTGCCTAGGTTCCAACCTTTAGTTAAAGCGGTAAACTATAGCCCCATAATGGTTCAAGGTCACCCTGGGGGTAAATGCTCCGATGTTGTTGAAAATGGTGTCAAATGATTCCTTGTATCATACTGAAACAGAAAATGCATTTTAACTGATTAGGTGATATCACCATTGTGACATCCAGGGAAAGTTTTGGTGACCCCCATAGACAATGTAGACCCTTGCTACATTTTGCTATGCAATTAGCCAACCAAATGTCACACCCTATAAACCATTCGATAGAACGCTGACACTCTTCACCCTCTCTAATGTAGATTTTGACCACTACTTATGCTCCAGGAGCAATCACAATAGCAAAATTTAACTTTATTCCCAAAAGGTTGTCACAGATTAGAATTAGTAAAAAAAATATGTAGATGTTGCAACAACAACAACAACAACAAAATTAGGTCTAACCAGGAAATTCAACTCAAGTTACCGGGAAAGTGGGAAAAGGCAAAGCAGAACGGGAAGAGAAAAGAGAGGAGCAAGAGTGGGAACAAGCGAGAGAGGGAACGAGTGAAAGAGGGAACGAGTGAGAGGAAAAGGGAAAGATGAAGTGGAATGTGTTTGTGAGTGATGCTCACTCTCACCCCCCTTCAGATTTTTTGTCCCTTTCCCATACTGCAGATTATTGATTATCCACAATATGGCATACTTTTCAACATGATTAGCACATTTTAAATTTTTGACCCCTGTGTAACCTTAAACTGGCCCCTATTGAAAAAGAAAAGTGACACCACAATTTGAGAGTACACATTACCGAGCAGTGACCTAGAGGGTCTAATAATAACTACCAATGGTGTTAAACCTTCCTGTAGTGGGGGGATGAACAAACTCAGGTCCACGGCCCAATCGCTAATAGCCCTCCAGAAGCCCCAGATTTTACCGGAAGTGGTCAACATTTTGGTATCAGAAGAAAGCTACTATTTTTCTCATTTACCCTGTGAAATTTTAGAGCCAAAGGATATTTGGTTTGGAAGTTATGAGCGAAAATGTGCCCTGTTTTGGTTGACAAATATTAATTTTACACAGTACTCTATGGGGCTTACAAAATCACGTTTTTAGCTCTCACATCAAAACGGATTGAAATATCGGCACGAAACTTTACAGATGGGGTTTTGGAGTGAAGGCCAATCTATCAAGATGAAAACTTCATATCCTTAAATCGGTCCATCCCCCTTTTTAAATAAGGCCCTATGATATGATATTCTACTCCTGCTCTATTAATCCTCATTGTCGTCGTCATCATAATTATTGCTATTTAACTAGGATTGACACACATGTTAAGACCCCATGTGTTTAGCATCACTGTCACAAAAAAGACCCCTTATTTTTAAAAAAATTTATCACTGTCACCCCTGTGGGAGAAAGACCTCAATTTCGTAGAAACTGTTGTTTGAATTGCACCCAAAGATCCCATTTGTTGAAAAAGTTAACAAGTTTGTCAACTGTAAAACACTTATTTTGAGCAATTTGGCTCTCTCTCTCACCCAAAGATCCCTATATTTTGCACGTCCTGTCACCGAATGCCCGTTTAAAGTGCCAGCCTTACATGCATATCCATTTCATATGAGTGCTCCCTGAGATTCACAATATGCCGCATCACTATTAAACGCCCAAGAGAGGTTTATTTTTAGATATTATACAGAAAGACAATAAGCACAATGGAATTCAATGTTACAGTAAACATTTTATCTCCTTGTCTTTGTTTTACATAATTACTGACACTGTGTATGGTTAGATGTGTGTGTGTGTGTGCACGCGCACGCAGATACAAAGAGAAGCATGATAATGTTAAGCAAAATAAGAAAGATATCACACTTTGTATGGTTAGATATTGCATACACGTAAAGGTACGCGTGTGTGTGCGTATGTGTGTGTGCGAATGTGTGTGCGAATGTGTGTGTGCACGCAGATAGACTGAGAAACAGAAGGAAAGAGAAGCATGATAACGTTAAAGCAACTATATACACGCTCAATTCATGAATTCATTCTCACCACATTGACAGTGTCGAAATGAACTTGGAACACAGACACTTATAAAATGCCTAGATACCAGCTCGCTAAATTCTCCTTTACAGTACTGCATGCCAGCAGCAAACCACGTCCTGAAGACTGAGAGATTTTAGACATGCGTAATTCAGATATGCAATATACACGTTGCCGTGAGACCGTTTGCTCATCTATAGATGCTTTCACGAGAAAGCTACGTGACCTGTGCATGCATAATGAATGCAGTGCTAGGAGATGTTTTGAGTTGAGTAATTAAAATTGGATTCCGTCCAAGTTCTGAATAATGTAGACGATGCAACGTTTTTTTCTTTGTCACAAAATGTTATTGTCTATAACTTCGCCATATTAGTATATTGCCTCAATTTTAAAACCAAAAATTTCCACTCAGGAAAATTTGATAGCTTCACATTGCAATGTAATTATTCACACACATATTGCACGCAGATAAATCCAATTGTGATTGGATTTAAATGCGATTTGCAACAAGATAGAATTTGTATACATTTATATTTAAATTCGTTTTTAGACATTTAACTGATGACTAGTGACCAATTAATGGACACCGATCATCAAAACAAATTATCTTTATTTAAAGGGCCATGGCCCAATCACTAATAGGGCACATGTGGACCAGTGGATACAATGCCCAATCCTCATGACCCAAAGGTGTGGTTTGAGTCCCACTGCGGCCAATGTGTTGTGTACTTGGGCAAGGAATTTTACCTTGTTTGCCTCTATCCACCCAGTGCAAAATGGGGAGCTGTTAGGAATACAGTCCATTGAGCGCCGCTGACATAGTCTAGTAGCAGCGGAATAAATGTAAAGCGCTTTGATACTTAGTGAAAGGCGCTACATAAATGCCGACATTTATTTTAATAGCTTCATCCCCAAAATCCCACATTTTACTGTAGGTGGTCAATATTTTGATGTCTGGAGAAAGCTACTATTTTTCTCAGCTTATTTATCCTGTGAAATCTTTGGGCTACAGGATGTTTGGTTTGGAAGTTTGGGGCAAAATGTGCTCCATTTTGGTCGACCAATATTACGGTAATTTTACAGAGTACTCTATGGGGCTTACACAATCACGTTTTTAGCTCTCATCAAAAGGATTGAAATATCGCAAAATTGTACATACAGAGTTTTGGGGTCAAGATTATGCAATCAAGATTAAAACCTTATATTAAATTGGGCCATCTACCCCTTAATGAGTTGCATGGTAAAATGACAGTTTTAAACATTACATCTAATCTATTCCCTTTGGACTGGTTACAAAATAAATTCTTTGTGATTACTCTATTGAACAATTCTTCATATTACTACATAAATATGAAAAACCAAAATATCCATTTTCCCCAAATTGAGATATAAGCAAAAATAACTAGCCAGTTATTAAGAATACAATGAGAAGATGGTGTTACCTCTGACAATAATTTCAAGAGTTTTAGAAATATTGAATGTAGGGTATCAATTTCAAGCCAGCCTTATGCACATGTTGGTGGACTTGTTTCAAAATAGGGTATATATTGCTTTTTGCAAACAAATTTTTCATTTGCACAACATTTGTTCTGTTCAGGAAATCAATGATTAAAAATACATGTAAAAATATGTATACTGAAGGAAAATCCTGTTGCTCCACTGTGCATAAAAGATAACAATATTATTTTTAAAAGAACAAAAATAATGAGAGTGTCTAGTACACTGTTATTTATAGTTGTCAGCAACATATGTTTTTTTGGAGGGAGGGACTTGATAGGGGAATGCGAATGGGTGGATGCAGACATGTCCAGAAACCTCCAAAATGGAGAGGGGGAAAATGCCTGGGACTCAAGCACCCCTCTGCACACGATACTGGTAAATAAACAAATTAATGCTGGTATTGATAAACTAATTTAGCCAAATATCAGTTATCATAATTTTTATGATCCCAATCACAAAATGTTGGTTAACATGATCATTCCACCATAACAATCAAGGATTTTCCCCCAAAGCACAATGTATTAAAGAGGGATGACCCAATTTATTATACATATTTTTCCCTTGATTGAATTATCTTGACCACAATACCCCATCTGTAAAGTTGCATGCCAATATTTCAGTCCATTTTTTATATGAGAGCAAAAAACATGATTTTATAAAACCATAGAATAGTGTGTAAAATTAATACTGGTTGACCAAAACGGGGTACCATTTTCGCTTGTAGCATCCAAACTAATCGTCTTTTAGAAATTTTAACTTCTTAGTTCTCCAGGTAGACAACGATGAATATATTCCCTGGAGATAGCCAGCGCACACACAAGTGCTGAAAAAACCCATGTGCACTTGGCCGGATTCGAACCGGCGACCTCCGTATTACTAGCACGGCACTCTAACCAACTGAGCTATCAAGTCTGGGTTGGTAGAGGAGTGGTAGATATCATCTATAGGTGTTAGGTCCGAAAGGTGTCCATCGCTTTTTGGACCTAACACCTATATATAGAGAGATTAACACAATGGGAATATTCCACAGAGTAATTTCGACAGCAAAATGTTTATAAAAATGTTTATAAAAGGTTTTTTTTTTGCAATTATGGATACAATGCTGTTGTTTGTATGCTGCTTTGTTTTCAAATAATCAAACCCCCATGAAGTTGATCTCTTATTCTATACAAATCAAGTAATTCACAGCAAGAAATTGGAAGTCTGGTCCACATATACGGTTGTGTTATGGCAATTATTGTGATCACTAGCACTGCCCTGGTCATTCTCCATCCTCATTACACGTTAATGAGTGTTACACTTCGTGTAGTCCGAGCTACGGGTCAATGACCTTCAGCAAGCTAAAGCAGACTTCTCTTTCATATGATCCTTTAAAATACTTCCTGTATTCTTGGTAAACCCACTATTAGTGCATCACTTGGGAGTCACTCTATAACGTATCATTGTTCTGGGTTGGTGCTACTTGTAGCCAACTTCTTTACCCCACTGTGGATCAATTGCTAAGGAGGCCTGTCATTGCCAATCCTCACAGACAAGCCACAAATCTAGATAACCAGTACTTATTACATAAAATAATTTTGTTAAGTCTGTCAGCAGATCTTTACGTAAGTGCGTGCGTTGTCCAACCAGTGATACGAGGCCTACTAAAGAAACATCTGAACGTAACGTAAGAAGATTCGGCGACAGTCCGACGGTTCAAGGAGACAGTAGCGCAAGATATCCGCGAGCGATTTGTCAATGATTCCCAGGCTCAGCTGACCAGCGCTCCAATGATAGCCAGTGTTCTTGATCCACGTTTCAAGAACATGAAATGCCTTGAAAAAGACGAAGAGAGGCAGATAGTGTTCGAGGCTGTAAAGAAGGAGTTGGTTTCATTGAAAGAAGCCAAAGGTGATGAAGAAATGGAAGAACCGGAACCAGCATCGAAGAAGTCAAAAACCGAGGCAGCAATTGATTTTCTTCTAGGTGATGATGAGACAGAGGGCGATGAAGAGCAGAGGGATGAGTTCGAAGATTACTTAAGTAGCAGTGGAGTGAAAACAAGCGTGAATCCACTTGACTGGTGGATAGCCAACCAAACAACATACCCCGAACTTTCCAAGCTGGCATTGAGATACATGTGTATCCCGGCTACTTAGGTACCGTCGGAACGTGTATTTAGTTCTGCAGGGAACATTGTGAACGCCAAGAGAAGCACCTTACGTGCAGACAAAGTGAACATGCTGATTTTCTTGAGCAAGATTAACAAAAATAATTAACTTTTGCCCAAGTTAACAAAATTTCCATGACTCAGGGAAAACCACCCTTGCTGGATTTTACTTTCCTCTTGTTTAAACTTATTTGTGTTATTGTCAACTTGACGTTTTTAACATGTTATATGATAAGAATAGAATAAGAACACGACTCAATTGACAAATTACACAAAATAACAATGTTGGTTATATTAACCAAATAAATATATACCTTACATATACATATATATTTATCTAAGTATAGAAACATAGACAAAATCAAACATATGACTACATAACATAAAATATGTTGGTCATACTTAAACTGATATTAACTAAACTATTAACAAATAAAAAAGTTACGTAAATGTATTCCCGTTAATGTGATTTTGGCTTTAAAAAATCATGACGCGGCTGTCCCGCATCGTCTGAGCGTAAGGGCGGTTCTCCTACAGAAAAAGGAACATTTAAGTTTCATGGACAGAAATAAAATGACGCGGTCCTTGACGACAATAACATCCGCCGCACGTCATGTTGAACAACTGGGACTGGCCAGTTTTTTTTTTTCCCTTTTTTTAGGCCCGAAAAGTTAAGTTAGCTTTGACATTTTACTCGTAAAAGCAACAGTTTTATGCTACATATGACGGGTAGAGTCAGTTGAGTGTAATTAGCAAGTGAATGAGTTGAGTTGACATCGACATCGGGCGGGATTCGAATTCCTGGAACTCGCACAGCTATTTCATGTAACTTACTTGGCAATGGCAAGTTTACATAAGACGTAAATTCGTGTTAAATTCTCTAATCAATTTTTTAATATTTTAAAGATTCGGGTACCCGGGTGCTCGCTCGAAAAAAAATTCGGGTACCCGGGTATCAATTACCCGAAAATGAGACCCCTATTAAGGAACGATCACAATACTGTATATAACCTGACTATAAGGAGGGTGTTATATATTCCAAATGTAAGGGGGGGAATCAAGTTTTGTCTGAGCTTCCCTCATGCGTAGCTTTTAAAATTAGATTTAGCTCATTGCTCTATGCGGCAGTGGCAATTTTTACACTTTTTTTTACATTTTAAAGATTTTTTTTTTAAATTTAGGCGATACTTGGTACTTTTCTTGACACCAATTGTGTCTCAAAATTTGGGAACTAATGGACCCATACAAATAAAAAAGAAAAAGTGGAACTAACCTACTCTGAGGAGGTTTTTGCCATGTTGCATACTGCTCTTTCAACAGTTGAAACGGTCAATATCAGAATTTACCATTTTTGGCCTGAAGTGATGTCACGGTCATGCTTATAATGCAGTAGTGCAACTTTAAATCAGCAGCAGCAGTTATGTTACTTCCATTTTTTATTTCATAAACATCAACATAAAAAACTGAGGAAGCCATTAGTAATTATTTCAGTTTACATCTGCTGTGACTGGGAAGATTTTTTTAGGTATATGTATAGGCAGATGATAGATGGTAGCCAAGCCTCATCTCGTTCAATGTAGTAATCCCCCTTCATCTCCAAAAATTTTGCTTGAAAACATACTACCCATTAACATTTATTGTCAAGATTATGTGTTAAACCAATGGTGAATCCAAAAATCAAGATTCCTCCCAGGGGAAGACAGGAGATAGGCAGTTGCATCCAAGAAATCCCAAATTTAGCGCCATCATTGGTTTAACAGGTAAACCGCCTTCCCCGTGACGACAGACCCTCCGGATCCCCAGGCAGATAGAGCAGCGGAACTACTTTTTGATCAGGTCGGCTAATCTGCAGCTACAGGCAGCCATGCATGGATGGAGGCCCTGATAAATTTCCATTAATGAACTTTTAACCTTGATTACTTGTGAACAAACTTTGCATATAGCGGTATGCAAACTAATAATTGTAGAAAACTTGATGGCAAATGGTTCCCTTTGAAAAAAATAAACACATTGATTTTTTTTTAAAAGGCAATTATACACAAACAACAGGCTAATTCAACTATAAATTGCAAGAAAGGTGATGCTATAATTTTTAGCAAAATGATTGAGGCCTCAATAAATTAAACATCGTCTGCTAAAAATGTCAAAATAGTGAAAATGGTAGACTGATTTAATCATCGCTGCTCAACTGGAGCTGGTTTGAGGGGCACCTTGGCAATACTCTTTTCTGATGATAAAGATTTTCCGGACGGCCCGACTACCCAAGTGACTGCCGATGAGCCCTGGGATGAGGATCACCCACCAAATGTCAGCAAATCCGGCTTTGCCACTATAAGCGTGTTTCTATTGAAGATCCTGCACTTTACCAGGAAATCTCTTACCGGGAAAGAGCAAAGAAAAGGTGGATAACGGTCAGTTTCTATTGGGCGCTGTTTACCGGTAAATACTACCCTGGCTGCTGTCGATCAACTCCACATAAAACTTTGCCGGCAAAAGGTCGTACACTGAGGTCAACGCAAAGCATTGTAGGTTGACTTTTTCAACAAAAATATGGTGGGACTTGCGATAGTAGGATTGATGTCGATTTTGACATTTTACAGTCAAAATTCAGAGGCAAATGTTAGGTTAGATGGGTTAAAAGATGTTAAATGTTCGTGAACATCAGAGAAGGGTTCGAAGGGACATGGAGTTGTACAAGCGGCGAGAGGCGATGTACGTAAGATCGAGGAGGCACCGCCGATTTCTGTCCTCATCTCTCTACTCTACGCGTCCACACGAAGGGCCTATCGTCGATCGTAATCACGCGGTATTATCAATTTCCGTTTCCTCGCTAGCATGCGCACTGTCGCGGAACGGAGTGTGTTTCTATTGGCGTTTACCGGTAAGTGACACCGCTATTTTCCTTCCTCAAGAAGGAAAATTTTGCCGGGTTGATTTACCAGTAAATAGTGAGGGAGGTCAGTTTCTATTGAGCACATTTAATCCCTTATCCGTCTCTTTTCTGGTAAATGGTCCCAATAGAAACACACCTTATGATTGAAAAAGAGCTAGCAGAACGAGAAGCAGGGAAAGACAAGACAAGAAAATACACCATTCCTTGGGGTGTGAAAAGATTCATAAGTCAGGATTTACAAAATTGAGAATAAGATTTACCTTATATTGTCTAATTAACGCCCCCTCCAATGAAAGCCCTCTACTTTTTACGTGAAAAATAAAAGCCCTCAAGTAAATGCCCCACGTTTTTCACAGAAAACATTACAAAACTAATGGAAATACCACACACGCATGTCAATGACTGAAACCAAAAACTACATTTTATTGCCGAAGGTTGGCCGTAAACTTGCCAATTTGACCACAACAACCCAACAAGTAAACTATTAATTTCAGGCACAGATACCTTTTGTAAGTGTAGATTTCCAAAAACTGCATATTTTTAACATGGTGACAGTTACATTTTCTAAATTAAAGGCACTATCAGTGATTTGTTCAACCAGGAAATAAAAAAAATATCAAAAATCAGATTTTTGCATGTTTGTAACAAGTTGAGATATCCTAACATACCTCACAAGTTATAGGACCAAATGCAACCTAATAAGGACAAAATCAGATATTTTAGTCATTACTCTCCGTATGGACACTTACTATAACATGTACTTCAATGAGATTCATATCTTTGGATACTGTTGTTTTCTTCCTTTTCTATAAATTTGTCACTTGGAAAAAACTTACGAGAATTCTACAGACTTATTCTTCACTTTAAAGCTATTCTTGCAAATATAAAATATTTTGACTCTTTCGGGGTGGATCACTGATAGTGTCTTTAATTTACAAAAGGCCATCAAAACTTCATGTTGGGGTTTATTCGGTTTTTTTAAAACGCCCTAGATTATGCATTTACATTCTGTTTAGGTTATATTAATTATGTAATTGTTCAACCGACAAAGAATAACCTTCTAGTGTTTCTTTTCAAGATTCAGCTCACCACAATTACATTAGTAGTTGTTTGATTGGAAGCTCTTGTAAACAAATGCATAATTCAGGTCGTACCAGCCAACTGAAATGGTAGTATTACAGCATTTTGGCGGCAGTATTCTCTCTGTTACGATATGATAAAATAGGCGGTCCCCAGGTTTCGCAATCACCTGGCTTGAATGCCCCCTGATGACCTTGTCGTAATCTTTTAAATTTTTGGCATCGACAATTGACCCCGCCCACCAAAGTTTCGTCTGGATACACCACAGTTTATGCCATTTGACCTCCTTTGACCTTGAATGACCCCTGTTGACCTTTGATCCACTAATTAATACAAACTCGGTCTTCAGACGGTCAAGGGGCACCCACCCACTAAGTTTCAGGAACGTGCTACCCTCGGTCTCCGAGAAAATAGATGCGGTCAGGCATACAGACAGACCACCGGTATTAATCTATCACTAAACAATACAAACTCGGTCTTCAGACAGTCAAGGGGCACACACCCACCAAGATTCAGGAACGTGCGACTCTCGGTCTCCAACAAATAGATGCCGTCTGACAGACAGACAGACAGACAGAAGGACCACCGGTATTAATATATAGATGACCCCTTAAAAGAGTGGAATCAGTGGTAGTAAAGGAAAGAAATCAGCAAGAAAACAATGTTTTAAAGAGGAATATACAGCTCAAATGTTATGCTAACGTCACATGGAGACAATAAAGGTAACAGCAAATCGTACATTATTTTGTGAACATGCACTTCAGCATTATTTCATAGACCAATCAACATCATAAGAGGCATTTAATTCAAAGCGGTAAAAAATATGCTGATTGGTGTCCTGAAGAAACAAGAATGTCAAGGACTAGACCTCGTCTTAAGGAATCTGAAGTATTCAGACCCCAGAGGGTCTTTAAAAACCTGATTTGGTTAATGTTTAATACTACTTTTGCCATCAAGGAGGTGAAGGGCTGAGGTCTAAAAGAAAGATTTCTTTGAATTTCTTGAAGATCCTAAAAAAAATGGAGTACGCTCAACATAAATGAAGCTACCAAAAAACACCCAGGTGGAGATGCTGACACAAAGGAACAAATAAAATGTTTGCTACTAGTGAAACAAAATTGCCCCGTTGATACACTGAAAAAGTACATTGATAAGCTGAACAAGTGTGATGCACTGTACCAAATAAAAGGCCTCGCACAGGAGTATCCCCGAATCTGATGAAGAATGGCACATGAATGCGCCTTTAGGGAAGCACAAAGTAAATTCAAAGATGAAAGAACTTTCAAAAGTGGTAAATTTGAGTTGTTTGTAAACCTACCACGTAAAATAATGGTATATCGTCCGGTTCAATTTTTTGAAGTTCAGAGACCACTGATTCAAAAAAATCATACTTTTATCCTCTGTTAGTACTGAAGAATCAAATCCACTGGAAGAGCTTTTAATATTTCCAGTAGCGGGGGGAAGGGGGTGCAGGTTGCCACCCCAGAAAGCTTTGAGTGGGAAGAAAAAGCTTGAAAATCATGCTAAATCAGCCTTTTTTGCCTGCTCACCAGGGAATTTTCATCTCCAACCAGGAAAATCTGCCTCAAAACCACCTCCAACCGCGAAAATCTGCCTCAAACCTGAGAATTTTCTCCCTCTGACAAGTGACCCCTGTTACGCACCTGATTATTCTCCATAATGGATGAGGACGAGATGGGCCATGAGAACACCCACGGAACACCCACGTCTGACCCACACCAAAGCACCCAAATTGGTTTGCTCTTCGTATTGCTGTAATCTCTTTTAATTTCTTTGGTTGAGTTGCTTTTTTGAATGAGGCTTAGCCATCACTGTCTGGCAGGAGACATTGTATGACTTATGCTATCAGATTTCCATCTTGTTACCTCTACTTTCTTGCATGTTAAAAATGTTTACCTAAGTCTTTACTTACTCTTACTTTATGATAACAATACTAAATTTTCAGTACATTTCATTGATGTAGCCATTTAGCAAGTCAAGCTGATAACAAAATCTTGCCCTAAATCAGAGAATGTGAAATAACCCATGTCCATCAGTTGACAATACCAGGGATGGATCCAGCTCCACTCAGAGGGAGCCAACCAGTCAAGGTAAGTGAGGATATGCCCTTGGTAAGGGCATGGCACTGCACAGTAAGTGGTGAGGAGGGTGAAAGAGGATACTCCCCCTTCCACGTGAAATGTAGGACTCTTGCAATTTTTACTTTCTAAGACACATTTCTGCATGCAGAGTTGATAGAAATGGTTTGAAATATCAGCATAGTTGAAACATATTATAGGTACGGGCAATAACCTTAAAAGGTAAAATTTTAATCGATGTATTTGAGGTGGCGAATATCTTGCGTTCAGTGAGTGTCATGAACAAAGTTGATAGAAGAAAAACAGCTGGTTGTAAAACCTTTGGAGTAATGTAAGAAACGTAGGGTGGGTATGGGTATCCCTCTCCCATGCATGGTGTAGAACCCTCCTCCAGGACCCCCTTGCAATGTTGTTGTTCAAATACAGAATCAAATCCAGAATTGAGTATATAAATGGGACCCTATGGATTCACACCAGTAAATAACAGGAGAAACAGGTAAGTCCAGCCCCTGCTGCAAATGATGGAGACTGAGATTAATGGCGAGATCTGGGTTAAAAATCATGGTTGCTATCAATATTAAGTATAAAATCTGTAGGAATATCAAAAAAATACAGCAAGTAAACTTGCGCGATCCCCCTGGCAAGATGGCAGTATACACAAGTTGGTTAGTTGGCACAGTTGTCAGTTGCAGGGCATCAAAATTCAATAAATTGTTCTCATGGAATAATATCTAGAAATGTAGCAATTTCTGAAAAATGAAAGCCTAACCAAAGGGGAAAATGAGCGCAGATGACCTCATTTGATCTTGGTATGGGCCTTTGACCCAAACATACATATGACACGAACCATTATTGCACCCTTCGACCCAAGTTAAGTTAGGTTGTAAATCGGAATCATACTTTTCAAAGAGACTAGAAAAACAAAAACTAAAAACCAACGGAACATGACCTCAGTTGACCTTTGACTTGGTTCCATGACCTTTGACATCATCCACTATATGAAGGAACCCCTATTGCACCTTTCACCAAGTCTGGTTTAATTAAATCGGTACTTTTAAACTTTTCGAAGGATACGCGAAGACATGAAAAAAGAAGAAAAAAACGAAAAAACCTAACCAACTGGAACACACACATACTACCATACAAAATACGGACATGCGACCCTCACAATATCCCCTGCTTTTACAAGCCAGGGGGATAAAAAAAAAGGTTGTGACATTATTTTGATCTGACAAAACCCAATTTTACACTTGATTCCTTACAGGGAAACACAGGGACTGGAAAAGTGCTCTGCTCTACAGGGCCATGGTGCATGCTAGTATTCACAGTCCGCAGCTCGAAAATGTTGGGGATAGCTACCCTAATTTCATGATTGAACCTGGTAGGAGATATGAGGATCTTCAAGCAGAATGTTAGTTTTAGGTCTCTGGATGTTCGATCCATGAGGAAAATTACATTTTCATCTCGCCCATTTTGTACAGTCCTGCAAATGGGACTCATATTTACCGGTCGGGAAAGGAACTTTGATTGCAAATATGAAATATGCGCCTCATTTTCAAGATCTAGGTTGGGTACTGGACCACACCAGCTGAAGTACCCACAACAAAAACGTATTATGTTATACATAAAAAAATCAAGTTGTTTCCAGTAGGGGAAGTCAAAAACCAAATGCAAAAGTTGCAGTTTTTGAAAGGATTTTCCCAGAATGAAATGGCTACTTGGCCAAATGTCAAGTCAAAACAGTTGCAAATCACATTTAACTGTCAAATTATTAGTTTTTTTTTTTTTTTTTTTTTTTTTAAAAATCCAAAAAACAACAATGCGGTTAGTACATGTTGGCTCTAATATCAAATGTGCGCCTACAGTAACGTGATTCTATTGTTATTATCTATCACCTAAAGACATTTTAAATAAAAAATACTTTATACTTTGTTCATCACACTAATAGGCAAAAATAAAGCTTTGTTTATCCGCGCGTGAAAGTAATTCCATTTTTACACATGGGATTCTAGCCACAAGCGTGCACCACACATACATCACACACTTCGTCTGCTGCAGTAGTGTTACTTTCAGTTACGCCCGCACTATTCTATATCAATTCGCGGTGTGAAGAGTCTTGCTAATTTGGTGATGAACAAAGTATAGAGCCTTGTACATGGCAAAATGCACCTCAAGTTTGAACCTCCCTAAAATACAAGCAAACCTGAAGTGTCCATTTTTATCATAGATATAATTAACTAGCCGCACTATGTGGCCCTAGGCAGGCGAGGCCGAAGGCCGAGCCGAAGCCGAAGGCTGAGGAGCGAGGCCGAAGGCCGAGGTCGCTTCGCGACCTCAGCTGATAGTGTAATATACAGTGACCGAGGCCGAAAGTAGTGCTAATAATTAACATGACATGTTTTAAAGGTGCTTGTTCCAATCGTCTTTGGGACCCTGATTTACCCAGAAGTATAATCAATTTTGATATCAGATGAAAGGCCGTATTTTTCTCATTGTCATCCTGAAATTTCAGCTTTCAAATCCATTTCTTTCTCAAGATACAGATAAAAAACTACCATTTTAATGGTTAACCATCAATATTAGCAGAGTTTTGAATATGGCATTGCATTATGCATCAAAACTGCACGTTTGTTTCCCACGGTACTTGATGGTCAGTGTGTACAAGTGTCAGACTCTCATATCAAGCAGAGAACACAAAAGACAAAAATTGGAACAAGCACCTTTAAACCTAACAAATTTATATCTTTTTGCCAATTTTCAAATCAGTCCCAATGCTTCATGGTTGCATCTGTGCAAACAAACTGAAAGTCACTTATAATAGGGGTCTACATGGGTAAAAATCGACACGCGCGACAGTGTGACACGGCCTTTCTTATCCCGCGAACTTTCGACACGCAGTCTCTTATCGAGCGACGGACATTTTCCAAAAATTACTGTTATCGTTCGACACGCGACTTTTGGGGGAAAATTAAATACCGACGTACGACTTTCATAACTTCCGTATGCTTTGACACGCGACACCCAACTTGTGGGAAACAACTTGCAAGCGATAGAAGTCTAAGGACGTATGAAAAATACCTTCCAAAATGCGATCTTCCCGGGCGGTCTGAGAGTTTTTTAGTTTTAGTAATTCCTCAAGACAGTATCAGTAATATGAGTTAACATTTTTTTAATAATCGGGTTAATAATTCATTTTTCTATAAATGAAATTGTTGTATCAACTTCACTGCCTGGCAGCTGCCCAGCCGCACGCCGCGCCGGCCCCCCGACATGATTTCTCTTTTCAGTCATATGAAAATGACAAATTTGATAAATTAAAACACATTATCATTTATTGAAGTGTCATAATCTAGGTTTGTATTTTTTTAAATGATTTTTAAAAATAATTTTGACTTATTTAAACTTATTTACCCCTGTTTGTTTTTGTTTACTTCTAATTAACATATGAATGCTTGGACGTTCCATTCAATACACGGGGTAAATGCAGCTAGAGAGCAAGAATGGGCCAGGGACTTAGACTTTCTTGCGTGAATCCTAAGGCCGGAACTCTGTTAAGCTATGTCTGTGATTCCCTTAGTCACCGCGGTTTGTTAAAAACCATGATTTTTGGTTTACCCCACTGTTAATACTTTTACTTTTGCCATTGTCAAGGAGGTTGATAGGCTGATTGGTCCTAAAAGAAGCCATTTTTCTCTCCTATTTGAATTTCTTGACGATCCTAAAAACAAAAATGGAGTCACGCTCAACATATTAAATGAGCTACCAAAAAAACACCAGGGGAGATGCTGACACCAAGGGAACAAATAAAATGTTTGCTACTAGTGAAACAAAATTGCCCACCCGTTGATACACTGAAAAAGACATTGATAGCTGAACAAGTGGGGGCACTGTACAAATTAAAAGCCTCGCCCAAGGAGTATCCCGAATCTGATGCAAGAAGGGCCACATGAATCGCGGCATTTAGGGAAGCAAAAAGTAAATTCAAAGGATGAAAGAACTTTCAAAGTGGTAAATTTGCGTTGTTTTTGTGAACTACAACGTAAAATAATGGTATTATGTCCGTTCCAATTTGAAGTCACGAGACCACTTGATTACAAAAAAAATCATCTTATACCTGTCGGTTAGTATGAAGAAGAATCAAATCCACTGGAAGAGCTTTTAATATTTCCAGTTAGCGGGGGGAAGGGCGGTTGCAGGTTGCCACCCAGAAAAGATTTGAGTGGGAAGCAAACAAGCTGGAAAATCATGATAAATCAGCCTTTTTTGCCTGGCTCACCAGGGAATTTTCATCTTCCAACAGGAAAAAATCTGCCTCAAAACAACTCTAAAAACCGACGAGAAACTCTGTCCTCAACATGAGATATTTCTCCTCTGGACAAGGTGACCCCCTGTTAAGCTCACATGATTATTCTCCATATGGATGAGACAGATGGGCCATGAGAACACACACGGAAACCCCACGCTGAAACCACACCAAGCACCCAAATTGGTTTGCTCTTGTATGCGGTAAATCATCATGTTTAATTTCTTGGTTGAGTTGCTTTTTTGAATGAGGTTGACATCACTGTCTGGCAGGAGACATTGTATGATTTGCTATCAGATTTAATCTTGTTACCTCTACTGTCTTGCATGTTAAAAAGTTGACTTAAGTCTTTACTTCCTCTTACTTATGAGAACCATACTAAATTTTCCGTACATTTCATTGTTGTACCTTTTAGCACGTCAAGTGATAACAAAATCTTGCCATAAATCAGCGAATGTGAACAACCCAGGTCCTCAGTTGGACAATACCAGGGCATGGATCAGCTCACTCAGGAGGGAGCCAACCAGTCAAGGTAAGTGAGGATATGCCCTTGGTGAGGCATGGCACTGCACAGTAAGTGGTGAGGAGGGTGAAAGAGGATACTCCCCCTTCCACGTGAAATGTAGGACTCCTCTTGCAATTGTTACTTTCTAAGACACATTCTGCCATGCGAGTGATAGAAATGGTTTGAAATAATCCGCATAGTTGTGAAAATATATAGGTACGGGCAATAACCTTAAAAGGTAAAATTTTAAGCCGATGTATTGGAGGGGGCGAATATCTTGGTTCAGGGAGTGTCATAAAACAAAGTGATAGAAGAAAAACAGCTGGTTTGTAAAACATTGAGTTAATGTAAGAACGTAGGGTGGTTATGGGGTATCCCTCTCCCGTGCATGGTGTAGAACCCTCCTCCAGGACCCCCTTGCAATGTTGTTGTCAATACAGAATCAATACAGAATGAGTAATACATGGACCCTATGATTCAACACCAGTAAATAACAGGAGAAAAGGTAAGTCCAAGCCCTGCTGCAAAGGATGGAGACTGAGATAAGGGCGGATCTCGGGTTGAAAATCATGGTTGATATAAATATTGAAGTATAAAATCTGTAGGATATCAAACCAGAGCCATTCCATGTGCAGTAGCCTATAATGTGATTCCATTCAAAGACAACAACATCTTGTAAAGGTAACTTATATATTATTTACAAATCTAGAAAATTTACACCATTAAACCAATCTTTTTTTGTTTTATGTGATATAAATCAAACTGGAATTGGGATTTTGAGGGATCCCATGTGGCATCAAATGACTTATTGAGGTGAAAATGTCCCAAAATGGTGCAGGGGATGCACCAATAACACTATAATAACCCCGCACCATAATTTTGATCATGTTAAGAAGCAGTTAATTGAATAATTTTCCTTCTAAAATTGTGATTGATTCCAAACAAGTATCGTGCTGATGTAGGCCCCCTTACTATATTAATCTTTTGTTATTTTGGTTCAAAAACTGTTTTTAATGTTTATCTTTTAATTCTGTTAACCCTTCAAAGAGTAACATGCCTGGACAACAGTTTGGTTCAAAACAACATCTCACACAATGCACTACAAACTTTACAAGATCACGGTAACATGAAATAGGTAGTAGAAATTATGTTTTTATTTGATATGACAATAAATATAGTGGAAAACCTTGAAAAGACAAATGACTAATTAGTCATTTGTCTTTAACCATTTAATTTGCCCACATTAAATAGAACAGCATAATTTAACAAGACGAGTCCTGTCAAAAAGGACAATCTGCCCTAATGATCTAGCTCCGACTTAAATTAGGCTTGATTTGCCATATACCTTGAACACTTTTTACAATAGGGTACAAATCAAATCTACACCTCTTTGACTATTCCATCATACGTACTTCAGTAAAAATTACTACTAAAGTTCCATGATGATGAAATTGTTTTCACATTGTTTTACTGTACAAAATTTCTCATTAGGCCAAACAGTAATGTTTTTCAGCTAGTCTTTTTCCAAGCCCTAACTGAAACAGTGTATACTTATACATGTATTTGAAAGTCATAATCACATGAACGCAAACACTGCAAACAGCTTTTCGTTGATCCACAGCCTCATTCCCCTTTTGGACTTTACCCAAAGGCGTTGAGATTGTACATCTCTTGACCCGTAGCCTACCATTGTTGCCTAATCATACTTGCAAATTCGATCTATCTGGGAGAAATTCGCCATTTTGTATTCTTCCGTACCGGACAGAATTCTACCGCCAGTGGCCTTGGCCCTCAGTGGTACGTGAGAGAATAACATTTGTTAATAAAACATCAAACCGCCTCATCAAAAACAATGGATATTCTAATGAACCATAAACAAAAATGAGGTGTTAGAGAACAAATGCACCTTTAAGTGATTTGACAGTTGGCCATGCATTACCTGAAATGTACCTTACTGAACTTGTTAACTATTCAAAGGGGTCACTTTAAAATTTTCAGAAAAGGGCGTTCCATTTTTTTAAAAAGCCGGGTGGTGTTTTACATCTGTATAAGCCTACCAGAATATTAATTCACCCCTGAAATTGAACCCAGCCAAAAATTGTAGTTTTTATGTGTATCATTGCAAGAGTAAATGGTTACTTCATTGTCATACGTAATTATATAATTATTATGATTGTGAACTCCACAAAATATACACATTAAGGGATTGGTATTTTTTTAAAATTAATATTTCCACTTGAAATACTTGTGAAACTTTATGCGGTATTCACACAAAGCGGGTTAACTGTAACCAGGTTTAAACAGGGTTTAACCCACAATAAATGGGTTAAATTCATGTTATCCTCTCTGGGATATTAACCCAGGGTAAACATAACCCTGGGTTAAAGTTAACAAGCTTTTGTGGAATACCGGCATAGGACATTACAGTGGAATTAAGTACTGTTTTAACTTACCCGACGAAACCACCACCCAAAATACGGCAAAATGTTTAATGGCAATGACTTTTAAATCCAATATGTTGTTATGGACACGTGTCATTTGCTTTTTTTCAATTCCAAGGAACAGCAAATATTTTGTTGGTTTAATATTTTAAAGTCGTCGAGATTTCAATCGTAAGACATGCTCGTGTGGACCTGCATAACAGGGTTGTCAAATCTGTGTGTGAATCTTTTTACACACACTTTAATGGAGAGTAATTCATACCTTTTCCTTCTCGTAATTTGTTCCTTACTAACCCCCGCGGGGGGTTATCACCTTTGGTTTGGGTAGGGACGTGCCCCCAGGCTCTGGAAGTAGGACCCATAGCTTCCATTTTATGCCCAAAAAAGGACCCACAGCTCTACCAGAGATGCAAATTTTAGGCCAAGTTAACCGATGGCTATGGCACATCCCTGTATGGTCATGCTGTGTTGAAGAATCCCCCCACACTTAAACCTGTGTTGCACTTTCAATAACATTTGTGATTCGATCAAGCAAAATGATTGAGTCTAAGTCGGTCAGATTTCAATTTTACTTTTTCATGTAGCTGTATGCATCATTTAAAAAGCTACATTTTGCTGTGAAATCCCATTGAAATTGACCAAATTACTTACCAAAGATATGATCAGTTGAAGGGTGGCCAAAACAAATCAGGGAAACAAAAGGACATTTTCTGATTGTTTGGCTATATCTCAAAATCAATATTTGAGGGAATTCCGACTCATTTGCTTGATCACATCACATTTATTGTCAAATGTCAACATTTGTGCGTAATCACTGCTTTGCAAATGGTTAATATCATGAACTAAGTATTTATGAAGGTCCAGGGCACAACATCTGTGGTGGCCATTTACCTCACCAAGGACAATCTCCTGTGGTTTGTCAACTGTCAACTAGACTTTGGTGTTGATAACAGAGTATTGTAAATAAAATGGTCAAACTTAATACACAAATTATCTAAATACATAGTCAATATAACTCGACTAATATAACAACGATTTCAAACCATCGACACTCAAATGGGCGCATTTTACCCCACTTTTATTACCAGACTAGGTTTTTTAACAACTTGATCCATATAAAAAATATTGAACAAAGCCAAAACAATTCACATTCAGTAATATGTGAAAAGCTACAAGGTTAGATGTAATCATGTGCAAGTCCCCAAGAAATAAACAGTGTTGCATTTAACCTGGCTTCCTAGTAGCAGAGGGTGTTTTGAACTAATCCCATAATACATTGCACTGTGCCATACTGTCTGTACTAAAACCTATGTCAGTAATGTAGGGCAGTGTAAAGAAGATTAAGGAGCACAACTGTAAGTTATTATTTTTTTAAAGTACTAGGGTTTTGTGTGCAGGAATGGGTGTAATAAAAGGTCGAGTTTATGTATTAAAAAGGGATTTTTGCCCCCCTTGGGATCACATGCCGGGATCATGAAGGGAATATGAGGTGAAATGTACCCAAACTATGCATTGTGGGAGGGGCTAAATATGCTCTCTTAGGTAGCTGTGTGCTAAGGCCCATGCTTATGATTGATTGAAGTCAGAGAATTTGGGCTGTTTCAAGTTAACACAGGGCAAGGTTAAAGTTCAAGCATATTACTATTAGTATGCGACTTTTGAACATATGGAAATTGCACTTCGTGAATGAGCTTGCATAAACTAAGCATATCTTCAGGAGCACAAACTGGGAATGAGTGTAAAGTACACATGGAACACCGCCATGGAACTTTAGACACTGGGGGAAGATATTGGTGGGAGAAAACATTACAAACTACCATTCGGGCAATAACCATAACTTCATCTACCAATAGATAAGCATGAAATTATGCCAAGTGGTTATCAGACTGGCTGCAAAAACAAATGCAATGCCTCTCTAGGCCAGAATTGATAATACATGGCTTTCAGCTTTCACACAGAATGCATATACATTGTAGGACACAGACAATTCCAGACTAATTCTTGTACCAACACAATTCTGCCAAAAAACACAAAAGGACGAACAAATGCCCAAACGCAACATCTGCTCAGAATTTTCAAAAATCCACAACAAACTTTTCAAAGAATGTCAATTACGGCATACCTGGGAGTTTCAAAAGAATTGGACAAGACAGGAGAGACTAGTTTATGAGAGAACATTGGGTTTCCTACTTTACTTTGCTACGTGATGACAATAGCCTATATATAGGCTAAAAAATACAGCAATAAACTTGGCGAGATCCTCTGGCAAGATGGCAGTATACACAAGTTGGTTAGTTGGCACAGTTGTCAGTTGAAGGCATCAAAATGCAATAAAATTGTTCTCATGGATAATATCTAGACATGTTAGCAATTTCGAAAAATGAACGACTAACCCAGGGGAAAATGAGAGCAGAGACCTTTGACCTTGGTATGTGACCTTTGGACCTCAACAACCTATGAAGGAACCGTTTTGCACCTTCGACCCAAGTTTGGTTTGTTAATCGGACTTCAACTTTTCAAAGACGACTAGAAAAACAAAAAAAAACTAAAACAAATAAACATGACCTAAGTGACCCCCCCCTTGACTGGTCAATGACCTTTGACAATCATCCACATATGAAGGAACACTATTGCACCTTCAACCCCACAGTGGTTTAAATCGGACTAAAAATTTTGTTTGAAGGATACGCGACCGAAAAACGAAAACCTAACCAAATGGAACCTACACACCATACATACTACGTGAACATGAGCACCCTCACAATATCCCATCTGCTTTCAAGACAGGGGGATAAAAAAAAGGGACATTATTTTGATCTGACCAAAACCAATTTTAACTTTATTATTACAGGCTTGAACAACAGACTGAAAAAGTGCTATGATCTCCAGGGTCCATCGTGGTGCATGCTAGTCTTTAACAGTCCGCAGCTCGAAATGTTGGGATAGATACCTAATTTCATGATTGAACTGGACGGAGGTATGATGATCTTCAAGCACAATGTTAGTTTTAAGGTCTGAGATGTTCGATCCATTGAGGAGAAAAATTACTTTTTCATCTCGCCATTTTGTACAGTCCTGCAAATGGGACTCAGATACCGGTGTGAATGGAACTCTTGATTGAAATCTGCAATATGCCGCGCTCATTTTCAAGATTAGTTTGGGTACTTGACCACACAAGAACTGAAGTACCACAACAAAATTATTATTAGTTTACATAAAAAAATAAAGTTGTTTCCAGTAGGAAGTCCAAAAACCTAAATGCAAAGTGCAGGTTTTTGAAAGGGTTTCCTCCAGAAAATGGCTCAACTTGGCCAAACTAAAATTCAAAACCAAGTTGCAAATCACATTTAACTGTCAAATTATTAGCGTAATTATGTAATGTAACTCAAATAAAAAAACAAAAACCAACGATGGCCGGCTAATTTGGCTCTAATATCAAAATGGGTTTTAAATCAATATTTTTAAAAAATCATTTTATTTTTATTATCTATACACCTTAAAGACATTTTCAATAAAAAAACGTTTTATTACTTTGTTCATCACCTAATATTGGCAAAAAATTCAGCTTTTGTTTATCCGCGCGTGATGTGAACGTAATTCCATTTTACACATGTGATTCTAGCCACAAGCGTGCGCCGCGCCGTGCATACATCACTCACTGTGCAGGTAGTGTGCTTTACAGTTTACAGCTCCCGCATTTCATATCAATTAGGGGGGTTTGAAGAGGCTTGACTTGGTGTGAAACAAGTATCGAGCCTCTGTACATGGAAATGCACCTCAAGTTTGAACTCCCTAAAATACAAGCAACCCTGTGAAGGGTCTCCATTTTATCTAGATATACCACAGTAACTGACATGTTTTAAAGGTGCTGTTCCAATCGTATTGGGGACCTGATTTTACACTGGAAGATAATCAATTTTGATAATCAGATGACAGGCCGTATTTTTCTCATTGTAATCAGTGAAATTTAAGCTTTCAAATCCATTTCTTTTCTAAGATACAGATAAAAAAAAATACCATTTTACTGTGTTAACCATCATCGTAGCAGGTTTGAATATGCGTGCATTATGCATACAAAACTACAGATTGTTTCCCACGGTACGTGATGGTCAGTGTGTACAGTGTCAGCACTCGCATAGCAAGCAGAAAAGGGGGCACACAAAGACAAAAATGGGAACAAGCACCTTTAAACCTAACAAATTTATATCTTTTTGCAATTTTCAAATCAAGTACAATGCTTCATGGTTGCATCTATGCAAACAAACTGAGTCACTTATCAATGCATTTCATATCCTTGAGTCATGTGAAAGTCAGTGCTGCAGCTATAAATCACTAGCAGTTGATTGAAAGTGCGGCATACACACACAAACATTTTCAAGCATGCCTTAGAAGCTTATGAGAAAATGAGGAAATATCGAACTGACCATGCTGGAACACACACATACATACACATACATACATACGGACATGCGCACCCTCACAATATCCCCTCTGCTTTTCAAGCCAGGGGGATAAAAAAAAGGTTGACATTATTTTGATCTGACAAACCAATTTTAACTTTATTCTTACAGGGAACACATGACTGAAAAAGTGCTCTGATCTCCAGGGTCCATGGTGCATGCTAGTCTTCACAGTCCAGCAGCTCGAAAATGTTGGGGATAGCTACCCTAATTTCATGATTGAACTGGAAGGAGGTATGATGATCTTCAAGCAGAATGTTAGTTTTAAGGTCTGAGATGTTCGATCCATTGAGGAGAAAATTACATTTTCATCTCGCCCATTTTGTACAGTCCTGCAAATGGGACTCATATTTACCGGTGTGAAATGGAACTTTGATTGCAAATCTGAAATATGCCGCCTCATTTTCAAGATCTAGTTTGGGTACTTGACCACACCAGCTGAAGTACCCACAACAAAACTTATTATTGTTATTACATTAAAAAAAATCAAGTTTGTTTCCAGTAGGAAGTCCAAAAACCTAAATGCAAAGTGCAGTTTTTGAAAAGGATTTTCCCCAGAAATGGCTCAACTTGGCCAAACTTCAAGTCAAAACAGTTGCAAATCACATTTAACTGTCAAATTATTATGTAATTATGTAATGTAACTCAAATAAAAAACAAAAACAACAATGCGGTAAATGTGGCTCTAATATCAAAATGTGCGCCTTACAGTAACTGTGATTCTTATTTTTTATTATCTATACACCTAAAGACATTTTAAATAAAAAATACTTTTATACTTTGTTCATCACCTAATAGGCAAAAATTATTCAGCTTTTGTTTATCCGCGCGTGAAAGTAATTCCATTTTACACATGTGATTCTAGCCACAAGCGTGCGCCGCGCATACATCACACACTGCGCCTGCTGCGGTAGTGTTGCTTACAGTTACGCCCGCACTATTCTATATCAATTCGCGGTGTGAAGAGTCTTGCTAATTTGGTGATGAACAAAGTATAGAGCCTTGTACATGGCAAAATGCACCTCAAGTTTGAACCTCCCTAAAATACAAGCAAACCTGAAGTGTCCATTTTTATCATAGATATAATTAACATGACATGTTTTAAAGGTGCTTGTTCCAATCGTCTTTGGGACCCTGATTTACCCGGAAGTATAATCAATTTTGATATCAGATGAAAGGCCGTATTTTTCTCATTGTCATCCTGAAATTTCAGCTTTCAAATCCATTTCTTTCTCAAGATACAGATAAAAAACTACCATTTTAATGGTTAACCATCAATATTAGCAGAGTTTTGAATATGGCATTGCATTATGCATCAAAACTGCACGTTTGTTTCCCACGGTACTTGATGGTCAGTGTGTACAAGTGTCAGACTCTCATATCAAGCAGAGAACACAAAAGACAAAAATTGGAACAAGCACCTTTAAACCTAACAAATTTATATCTTTTGCCAATTTTCAAATCAGTCCCAATGCTTCATGGTTGCATCTATGCAAACAAACTGAAAGTCACTTATAATGCATTTATCATCCTTGAGTCAGTGAAGTCAGTGGCTGCAGCATTAAATCACTAGCGTTGATTGAAAGTGCTGGCATACACACACACACATTTTAAGCCTGCCCTTAGATGCTTATGAGAAATATCTAACTGACCATGCTGATGACCCCCTTCCCCCAGGAGTTACATGCCAAAACATTCAGCCTATTTTCAGCCATTAAGGTCCTTCTGCCCCCGGGGTTCCCCTCAAAAAGCAAGGTCTAGATACGCCGGTCATGTACGGTAACTTAAAAAAAAATACCAATTACCATTGGATTTGTAGCTATCCATGATAGCGACTTGTAATTACGGGCAATTAATACAAGTCCTTTTTATGGCATTATGATACTGGATTGTGCAAATTTTAGGTACTATAATAATAAATGCAAAAATAAAATAATACAAATCGTTTGCTTAGAGCTACCAGTAATTATTCATACAGCAGATAAGCAGACTTTGTGCCATTAATTTAATGGCACATAAAATTATATTGGGTATTAAGATTTGTTGATAAGATTCTTCCATAAAAATTGTGAAAAAGATGTGTAATTGGAGAGTAAATCTTTAACTGTAACCTGTGCAAATTGTGCGAAATATTTATCAGAGGGATTCAAACGTCTTGGACCCTTTTCTAAAGCAGGTGTTTTATGTAAAACTCTGTGTAGATTATGGCCACTGAGGGCACTGTGTAAAATTTCATGTACTAGCCAGGCAGTGGCAGCCAAGTAATTCCGAATTTAGATGGCATTGGCAACCAGTGCTGCTGCACGTTGGGGTAAGAACAAGGTTGTGAAATATGTGTAAAACAATACTACAGTCACCATAAAAATACCGGTCTGGTACTTCCATGGTATTTGCCCTGTGTCAAGCATGATCTGCGTAAACAAGTAATAAATTTATTTTGCTAAACCCGAATTGGCTGATCATTGCTCATTGCAACAGTGAGAGTTTAGGAAAGAGTTCCATATGGACCCCCTTTAAACTTGTACAGGAATTTTTTTATTATTTATGGCCCTACACTAACAAATACACCAACCCTAAGGCCAAAAATTAAAAAAAGAATTTGTAACATGTAGAACTTCGAAAAGGGGTGCATATGGAACTCTTGCCAGAGTTTAATTGACAGTGGATCAGACCACACAAGGCTCGGCCCCCTTTTATGTGTTCTGAACGAGTGCTGTGTTGGCCTAAAGTATTATGATGGTGAATATAACAAATATGCACTGCATGATGACAGTCTGTGAGTCATATTTTAAAGGTGCGTGTTCCGATCGTCTTTGGGACCCCCTGATTTACCCGGAAGTAGTAATCGATTTTGATATCAGATGAAAGGCCGTATTTTTCTCATTGTCGTCCTGAAATTTCAGCCCTCAAATCCAATTCCGAAGATATAATAAAAAAAAAAACGCCGTTTTAGTGGTTAACCATTAATATTAGCACAGTATTGAATAGGGCTTTGCAACAAGCATTAATGCGTCTACCATCAAAGCCGCAAGTTTGTTTCCCACGGTACTTGATGGGGTGTATGTGCAAGTGTCAGGCTCTCATATCAAGCAGAGAACACAATACACATAAATCAGAACAAGCACCTTTAATACTTTCATATATATATTCCTGATGCATAGTAGGTAATTCATTTTTCTTGACACGACCTGCTCTTTTTGGGCATGTGGGATTTCCAAACGGTAATTTATGGATTCTTGCGTGTATTTTCTACGGCAGCCTTGGTGCCAGTGACATTACAAAATCACCTCTTAAACCTTTGTTCTTTCAATCTTAGTAATATCATGACAATTTTGGAATAAATTATTGACTTCAAAAATTTGTTGGGGTTAGTGGATTAACCCCGCTGCAAAATAATGTAATTCCCAGTAACGGTGGTTTAGATTTAAATATTCATCTGTAACCGTCCGATATGCGTAAGAGCGCCATCCTACCATTAAGCCTTTGAAAAAGACTAGCACTTGGGTTACGCGGGATGTTAATGCCGTTTTGAATGCGCTGTTGCTGTTAGGTTGGCATGTCCTACCCCCTGCCTGCTCCCTTAAGTCTGAAATTGTCAAAAATTTAGCATTTTCTTTAGAAATATCCCAGGGGTCTCAAGTGTGATTTTGGTAGGGATGTCCCTTCAAGGGTTAGGATGTAGGACCTATAACTCTACCAAATTTGACAAAAGTGGTAGGTCTCGGTGGAAAACACTGAAAATATATTCTGATTTATGAACCTACTACAATGGTATGGCAACCAATGTATGACGGAATGGAAAGAGTTGTTGAATACATGGTAAAATACACACAAACCTGCACCCTTACCTTAGC
>JAMKCH010025219.1:0-65175 GCA_023653785.1 Ophioderma brevispina
CAAATCAGTAAAATCATTAAAATCTGTTTTATTATATAACTTAGATCACTTGTGGCAAAGGCTCATTCATTTTGATATTGAAAGGTATTTCCTGACTTGGGCGTCCACGAGACGTCATAACACTTGGTAACAATATACTAATGCCTTTAGCATTCATATTGTTATTGAGACAATTATAAATAGCTTTCATAATTTAATCAAATCAATATAAACCATTCATATGGCTCCAAAATGGCCAAAATCATCTACAATAGTCAGAGCTGTACTGTTTGTGTGTATCACAATAACTATCATCACATAACATAATCAAGTGATTCCTCAAGATGGCATCTCTGTAGTGTGTGTCCAATATGGTTGCAAATTTCCGTCGTAAAGGCTTAATTCTATTCACACTGTAGGCTAAAGATGTATTTTTGTGGTTTTATTTGCCATTATAAAACTTCCAAACCCTGTAAAGGCTATCGTAGTAACCATTGAATCATTATTCATCAATATCCCAATATGAATGCTAATGGAGGCCTAAACCTCCCAAAAACAAAGAGACCCAATATTAGTGTGGTTTGGTGTATGGTTCTCGTAGATATTCATTGCTAACGGAAAATTGATTTGTTGCAGTTTGGTTTCAATAGGACTTAAACTGGTCAGAAAATGATGGGTTCATATTTCGGACTCTGCCCCTTCTTCAAGGGGGAGCAATGTTGTAGGGAAAATTTTAAAATTGAGGTCAAGATTGTTTTTTAACCTAATGCATTCGGTCTCTTTAAAGGATTTAGAAAAGGTATATCTTTGCCTAGGTTCCAACCTTTAGTTTAAAGCGGTATTTTTTTTGCGTTTCTCGACTCTGGCCCCGGGCACCCATCGGATTCATAATCGGGCACAAAACAACTGGTCTAGAATTGTTGAAAACATATGTCTACTAATCAGACAAGGTTGACAATAGTTATCATGATTCGTAGCCTGGATCAATTACATATTTGAATGCCACCTGTTTGGTCAATTCTTCATGTAAGAACATCATGGACTTAGCCTAGCATGAAATCTCTTCTATAAGAGGATCACGGAGTACAAAGGATTGTAACAGCTTTTATTCTGTAAAAGAGTCTTACTCTAGTCTAACTCACTGACTATCTTTACAACCCAAGGAACACCCTGTTTGTGTGTCTGTGCAAATGTTTTACTTTAACATTGAACCAAGTCCAATGGAATCCGCTTGGGTATTGCACATTGTAACCTTCACATATGAATAAATCAAAGTCATATTCAAAGGTATGCATTCCAATGGTCAAAGGTCACATTCAAGGTCAAATGTCATCTGAGGTCAAGTTCCTTTACTTCTTTAAAAATTTGTTGGAAAATTTCTTTCTTTTAAAGGCCGACTCAGAGATTTCTTTCCCGATGAGGGCGCACTCAATTTTCAACAAATCAGTGATTTTTGCATGTACATAAACCTGGTCCTATACTAATCATTGTGAAATAACTAAGCTCAAATCGAAGTCCTTCATATAGAAAATCACCACACCTTTGTTATAAAATTCCCGGATCCGAATTTTTGTTATACAATACACGGTATCCTATGGCACTGTTATACGTGCATAAATGTTTTACTGCATGAAAAACCGGAAAATCCGAATTCATCTCTATACTTTAGAATTGAACATTTTAAGGTGCTATCTTTCATTACCTTGATGACTTTTTTACGTCTACGCAAACTAAATTATTTTTGAAATCTCTGAGTCAGCCTTTAAATTTAAAAAATTTAAAATTGATTTTCATTTCATTTTTCAATTTATCATTTGTCTCTAGCAGATCACCTGTTTGGAATAAAATGGAAACAGTCTTGACATCTGGAAGCCTGACTCCAAGTCACCATGTAGAGGCACAAATCAATCCAACACAATGCCTTTTTGCTGTTTGTGTATGGAGGAGCATGGGGACAGGGGACAAAAGCATGTATGGTCTGCTAGGCCAATCATTGGCCAAATGCTCTTGGGATGTATTGTATGTTTACTAATTCAGTATCTACCTAGGGTGTGTATTATTAGGGGTGGGGGTAATTTTTTCTTCTGCGTAAGGGTGAGAGGGTGATATTTCATGATTGGATCTGTAGTTAGAATGAGTAATAAGACCCATTTTCAGGGAATGACAGTCTGGAATTTATTTGAAATCCTATTAAAATATGACCTTACAACCATGCGCGCACACACAACACACCGCTACGTCCCTTGAAGTAAGTGTGTCTCTCTACCTAGTGCATATTCTCCCTTAGTTTATTTTTGGAATAATTTTAAGCGTGTCGACAATCATTTTGACAACTGATTAGTAGGACATGCAAGAGCTTCATCTCTGCAAAAATCCGACAAATCCATTGGGCGGGGAATCTTACCATAATAGGCCTCAATTGTCTGATTTGTATGTTGTCGCACCCTGTATTATGCCCATTCTTCTCCATAGAAAGACGTGAAAAACTAGCATTTTTAAGAAAAATCATACACATTTACTCCCCCATTGAATTTCCTAAAATTTTACACAGAATTGTAGTTAGTTACATTCCAACATCAGTTTGTCAAACTGTGTCGGGCCGGTGATAAATTTTTGTTTTAAATATTCTGGTTTGTCCCCGGGGGGGCCCCTCGAAATAATACTTGTAAGCACCCCGCGTGAAAGAAAACCGCGGATGTAGGTGCTTTTTGAAAGCAAACCGCGGATTTCCTCGCGGCTCCGCTTTTAGGGTCTCAAAATAGCTGATTTCGCACAAGAAAGGGTGTTTTTTTAATAGGACTATCCTCGCTTAGGGTAACTTGTTAAAATGATCCAACTAGCGGTGACATATTCATTACTTAATTGGCTTAATACAGCGGTTTTTACAATTTACAAACCATTTTTTGTCGCCCATAGTTTGTACCATCTTTACAGGTTTGCATCTGCAACCGTCGGGGCGTTCTATTTATACCCGGAAGTCCCGGCGTATTAACAGATGAGTTAGTGCGTCCGTCGATAACTACATCGAGCATTAAAAATTGTCGCAAGATAGTACAAAAGTGAAAAAAAAATTACGAGCACTAAATCCAGAATACTTGGTATAATTGACAGCCGATTTGATATCAAGATTCAAACATAAGCCATCTTAATCGCCCGATTATCCCTGATATACCCAGCCCTTCGTCACTTTCCATTTTGCGTAACCCGGCCCCGCTGAAAACGGCGTGGTCAACAAACTTGAGCGTGGGTTTGGTGATCTCCGTTTCTAAATTGGTTCCTTTCCCGATTTGGATTTTGTTATTGGAATTGCGTTACTACTTAATTTCGGCGGGTCCTTAAATATTAGAAAAAAACTGATAAAAACATAAATGTAATAAAACACTGATAGATCATTAGAAAAATGAATGCTAACATAACTCCACATTTAAAAATATCCTTCTTCAATTAAAGCAAGGATTTCGTAATTGGCTATTTTGGGTCAAATATACATGTCAAATAATGATTTGGCAAAACAAAAATTGATACTTTGGATGTTTTCTGGATGGTTCCCTGGTGTTTCGGCTTCTTTGGTTTTTCAATATTTGATGAGCATTGGGCCTAGATCAAAAATCACTATTTTTGGTTCAAAATGTCGATCAAAGTAATGATTTTTAAACAAAGTTTAGACACTTTTGGATGGTTCCTAGAAATGTTTTTGAGTGGTTTCCGGTGTTTTTCGGCTCCTTCTTTCTAATGCATTGGTAATTAAGCATTGCCCCAAACCCAATTTGGTTATTTTTGTCCAAAATGGGTCAATGTTAAAACAAAAGTGGAGTACCATGGATGTTGCCCAGACGATTTCTTGATTTGCCCGGTGTTGTTTCGGCTCTTGTGTATCAATATGGTGGATGAGCATTGCCTGGACCATAGTGTTTAAAGCTCTTTTGGTTTAAATGGTCAAAATTATGACTTTAAAATAAAATTGGAAAACTCTGGGAAGGTTTGACAGCTGTTTTGTTTAGATGGTTCCCGGTGTTTTGGCCTCCTGGTGTTTTCTGTGTTACAATGCTTATTGAGCATTGCCTGAACCCAAATCGTATTTTCGTCAGAATGGTCAAAGTAAAGATTCCCCCCCCTTTGTCCAGTTGCATGGCAATCCTTAGTTTAGGGAATATAGTTCATACCAAGTCCTCTTTAAAAAAAAGGGGGTGTTTGAGCATTAATCAACTCTTGTTTTGGTTAGACCCTAGAGATTTCATCAGAGTCCTCGCTTCGGCCGTGGGGCGCTTAGGGTATCTGTTGCTTTTGGTAAAATCCTTTTTTTGTGGAATATTTCATCAGATCCTTCGTTTAGGGTATCTTTGCTTGGGTAAAATCCTTGTTTAGGGGTCGGTTTGAAATAGGTTTTTCTTGGAATCCTAGCTTAGGGTCATTTTGAAAGTCAATATCAGCACGCGCGTGCTTACAACATTTACACATGAGTGGCCCCCTGAGTGTCCCCCCCGGGTTTGTCATAATAAATTAGATTTTCAAACAGCTGTGTGGGATTTTACTTGGGTCGATTTACAATTTTTGAACTTGGAATGGATTGACACTAAAAGTACTTTCCTCCCACATAGGAATATACTTTGCAGAACATAGTTTGTCTCAGATGTCAATATAAAACTGAGACACTTGAAATGTTATTCTCACTCTTGAGGTTTCTTCTCTGTCTTCTCTCTCCCCTCCTCTCCTCTCCTCTCCTCTCCTCTCCTCTCCTCTCCTCTCCTCTCCTCTCCTCCTCCTCTCCTCTCCTCTCTCTCTCCTCTCCTCTCCTCTCCTCTCCTCTCCTCCTCTCCCTCCCCTCCCCCTCCCCTCCCCCTCTCCCCCCCCTCCTCTCCCCATCTCGTATGCCCCTCTTCCCCCTCTGTCTGTCCCCTCCCTCACACCTGCGCACTCTCCGTTCAGACCCTCCCCTCCCCCTCCCCACAAACCAACCAACAGCTGTGTGGATTTGGAACTGGTGATTTTACAATTTTTTTTTGAACTTGGAATGGATTGACACTAAAAGACGTGCCTAGCCACGTAGGAATATTTGGCAAAACATAGTTTGTGTCTCAGATGTCCATATAAAAAATTGAGACATACTTGAAATGTTTTCTCACTCGATTTTTCCTCCTCTCCTCTCCTCTCCTCTCCCCCTCTCCTCTCCTCTCCGTTCCCCTCCCCCGCCCCTCCCCCTCCCCTCCCCCCCACTTCCGCTATCCCTCCCCTCCCCCTCCCCTCCCATCCACCTCTCCTCTCCTCTTCCTCTCCTCTCCTCTGCCTCCTCCTCTCCTCTCCTCTCCTCTCCTCTCCTCTCCTCAATCCTCCCTCTCCTCCTCCTCTCCTCTTCCTCTCTTCCCCTGTCCTCACCCCCCTCCTCTCTCTTCCTCCACCTCTCCTCGTCCTCCTCCCGCCTCTGGACCTCCCCCTCTCCTCTCGCTCTCCGTCCTCCTCGCTCCCTTGCCTCTCCTCTCCCCTCTCTCCCCTGTCTCCCTTTTTCTCTCTTTTCAATCCGCCATCCCCGCCACCGCTCCTCTGCCTCGTCTGGTCGTCCCCCCTCCGTCTCCTCTCTTCGCCCCCCTCTCCTCTCCTCTCTTCCCCCGTCCTCCTCCTCTCCTCGCACTTTTGTTTCTTTTTTCCTCCTTTCTTTCCCTCTTTCTCTCTCTCTCTCTCTCTCCTCTTTTTCTTCTCTGCCTCAAAAATTTTCCTGGCCCGTGATGAGATTTCTTGGGAACCAGTTCCCCTTTTCCAGGCTTGTTACTAGTAGTTAAAGTAATTGCTTATATTATGAATACAGGCTCCTAACAGTGATCGTTTGTGATAGTGTAACCATCTTCGAACTTAATGGGTGTAGCTTAAAGGTGAAGGAAAGCTCTGTAGAATTATCAAAGGTATATTTGCAAGTGAAATATTGACAAAAAAGAAGATTCATAACAGTATTGTAATCTCTAATTGATGTTGCGAATGAAAGTTTGTACAGTGCCCTCTAACCAACCCCCTCCAGTATTGATTAAAATATCCAGTTTATCTCTATAAATTAATTTCAGATAAATTTGTCACATGACGGGTATTTAGGTATATATTTGTTACACAATGTAAAAATATAATTTTTAAGGATAATTTTTTTGATCTCGCAATAAGGAAAATTAACTGAAAGCACGTTTTGATTTTCAAAATTTTCATTTTTATGTAGGCCCAATAAGCACAAAACTTACTCAAAATGATTTGTTCATTATTAAAGTGTATGTTATATGTGAATGGTCAATGATGTCAAAACTACCACAATTTATAGAGTAAAAGCTTTTGGGTCAGTGTTTATATGCAAAGTCACGATTTTTTTCAGGGAACGTAACCATATATGATTGATGACATTGAAGACGCCGTCCGATTCATTTTGTCATCTGATCTCATCAATCTATGGGGGTGATGCGACACATATCCGTCATCGGTCACTCAGCTGGAGCACACCTTGCTGCTCAACTAGTATAGATCTAGCAAATCCCAACAAGTTTAAAAACCTCAAATGGAGCATATGCAATACAGAAAAGATAACTGTGACCCAAATGGCCAAGAAGCCATGAATTTTATTCAGATAAAAAGAACGACGAGAACTTGGGTCCATGAAACTTGAAGAAGTATGAGATAGTACTTGGGGAAGGTGATACCTAAAAGTGAATTGCACTGAGATGCTACCCACTTGTGCACATGAACCAATCCCTGTTGGACTACGCCACTCAATCAGAGGTTGTGATTGGTTAGAGCGTGTATCACTTATTGACCATTACGATCACGAACCTGGAGAGGTGTGAAGATTTGTCGCCATGTGGCGTGCCATGCAAGGTCTAGAGATTTGTGATAAGCTTTCTCCCACCACTGGAGGTGCAGAAATTAGACAGTGACCAAACAGCAAGGTATGCCAATGTGCACTGGTGATTAATTTAATCCTTTTAACCCGTTTTAAATTCTGTATTTCCCCACCCCCTGTCAGACCCAGGGATGACCTGGGGGAATGAATTCCATGGTTAGTGGGGCTTGTGCCCTCTACAATATATTAAGTTTTGGGTAGAGCAAGCGGCCTCAAGAAAACCTGACACTGCCTGTACATAATCAAAAAATTTGTGTGAGAACCTAGCCCCATAGGCCTCAAAGTCATGATTTGTAGGCAGTGGCAACCAACAATCCGAAATTTGGATATCCGTCATTGGTTTACACGTAAACCTGAAATCCTTAACAAGCAAAATGTTCTTATTGGATCAGTTGCGTAGCAAATCCGGCTTTGAAATGGCAATGTTGGATGTATATGTAAGGACGTGTGTGTGTGTCTGACACAAAAACGGTCACACATTGCCATAACTTTTTTTCTAGATGAAGTAGAGTAGCAAAACAAACATATATTGTAGGGGGACAAGCCCTACTACCATGTAATTCCTTCCCCCGGGTCTCCATGGTTATGACAGGGGGGTGCGGAAATGTCAAAAAAGGTCAACATTTCACAAAAAAAGTAAACATTTCTGCCATAACTTTTTTTCCAGATGGTTAGATACCAAACTTAGATATATTGTCTAGGAGGGCACAAAGCCCCTTAATAAACCTGGAATCATTCCCAGGTCCTCCCCTGGGTCTTCTGACAGGGGGTGGGGAAATTTTTTGTTTTTTTAACTTTTCCCAAAAAAGTCAAGTCTTTTATTTAGATTGAGTTAGAGTAGCCAACCTCAATATAATTTTAGCTATCGACTGAAAGTGGTAGGACCTACTGCCTTTATAAGATCCTAGGCGATCCGCCCTAAATGCCCGATATGGAGGTTTGTTGAGGTTTGGGTCCAACAGTCCACACAGCTGCCTTCATGCAGGCAGACTGGCTTATGGACTTTTTTGGTCTCCACCTTCGCGTCACGTATAGACTATACATACACAATGTACACCCAGATTATTCAACGCCCCAGAGCTGCCCATAACCCTAGGGAGGAAAATGCAATCGGTCCATACCGCCATTGGCGGTTACACGATTTTTAAAATGTTGGAGCTGAACGACTCAACTCACACTCAAAGGGTATTTCTAAAATTCTATATTAATAACAGTCGAGGTAATATATGGTCATGGGAAACACACATGACCATACGCACAAAACACGAAATGGGTGTGTGGTTACACTCTTATTGTTGTATCTATTTAATTCGCGTGGAGTGAGTTGCTAGATTGAATGGAGGCTGCGGCACATCGTGTGTGATGAATTTGGTGTTATAGTGCCATCTATTGCCCAAATCTCCATAGATACCGTGTTGTTACTAATAAACCCCCCTGCTCTAATAAATGCCCCCCCTACGATTTTTGGATTAAACAATTCAAGAAAATGAGTTAAGCTTACCTAAATCACATGATTTAATGGCCGGGACTGTCGTAATCCGTATCATATTATGATTAAATCGCCGTTGTGCACAGTTGTAATAGTTTACTTAGTATGGAACTTTGACCTCGGGAGGTGCAAAAAACAGCGTCCCCCTGCTCGTTCGTTTATATTATTGGTAATCAGCGAAAATAAGCGTGTGTAAGGTGATTTTTGCGGGATTTTTGACTTTCCATTTTTGACTGTAATAAACGCCCTCCCTTTTGAAAAATGCACCGCCCCCGGGGCGTTTATTAGGAACAATACGGTAAATGTGTAAAACTAGATTTTTGAGAAAAATCATATTTGCCCACAGTGAAATGTCATAAAAATTTGCACAGATTGTGGCTAGTGGAATATGTAAACCAAATCGTTTGTCAAAAGTGTGTCGCTATTCGCTGGCATAGTGAAGGATAATTAGCAATTGGTTACTGGTTCAAGCCTTGGCTCATGCACCTGTCTGATTTATGATATACCAAAGGTTTTGTGTTGTGATCATTGCGATAAGTGGCACTTGCCAAAGTAAGTGTGATGAGCCAGTTGGCCTAGTAATTAACGGTCATGTTCTAATGTGCATACTGACTGCAAATGGATATTACGTATTTTTCCTGGTTGGTATAGACCTTGTCAGAAACGGCTCTGTTATATACTTAGACAGAAGCTATTAGGAGTGAAAGGTTGGTTAATCACAAGAGGTGGTGGCCAAATAAGCACAATTGATGAAAGCCTGCCAAATTTCCCGCTGTGAATCTACATCGAGAGTAGACCTAGCTTGCAGTGAACAATTCAACATCATCGCATAATTTCACATGAACGAATGTTCATGGCGGGCACATACTAATCTAAATTCGTGTGTCCGTCCGTATGTACGTCCGTATTTAAGACTCGGTTAACCTTTTTTTAAAATACCCTGACAGGCTAAACGCTATGCCCGATTTACTCAAACTGGTAGGATTAGGATGATAGAGTGATGGTGTCACAAATATAAGTTGTAGCTTTTGCTGCATTATTTGCATATTGTAAATTTTAATTAGTTTATTTGCATATTTTCAGACATTTCGGTTAACCTTTTTTGAAATGCTCTGCTGGCTACTTAAACGCTCTATGCTGATTTACTTCATTATCTGTTTTGAGGAGTCCAAGTGTGGGAAAATATTGGATCCAAAAACAGTGATAATGATTAAAATTGGATTGTATTTACGGCCGACTGCGTCCGCCCATATTTTTGCAAAGCCCTCATAGCTCGACACTTAATTTGGGCATTAATCGATCCAATGTTTATATCAAAACTTGGTAGGGTGATAGAGGTGCCATAATTGCTCGCGCGAGCTATAAGAGATACTTCAAGAGAGACACCGCTGCGATTTGCCAATGTTGCGAACGAGGCTGAGATATAACATATTTGAGATGTTTTCAGATCATACATTTGTGGGCATAGCTGCCTCGAAAGGAGTAAAAACAATAACAATGGCTGATTTGACCAATAATTATGAATAGGCTTTCAATGTTACTCCCTTTTTTTATAAAACGGGATTTAGCATTTAATGGACTTCCTACACGTGATTTGAGACAGAGCACAGGGGGGATAGGACATGGCAACCTACAGCAACAGCCAGAACTTCAAAACGGCATAAATTCCGGGTGCTAGTCTGTTTCAAAAGACCTAAGCAGTAGGAGGGCGCTCTTACACATATCGAACGGTTAAACACAGACTTCACTCTAAAGATATGCCTGGTCACGAATATTTAAATCTAAATGACCGTATTGGAAAATTACACTATTTGTGCAGCTGGGGTTACCCACTAACCGCAGACGGATTGAAGACAATAATTTTTCCTTAGCATATCATGATATTAATACTAGATCTTTTGAACAAAGGTTTAAGAGATGATTTTTTAATGTCACTGGGACCGAGGACTGCCATAGTAAATGCCAGTAGCAGTTCCCGAATTTCAAGTTGGAAATCCCCCAATGCCCCAAATGAGCAGGATCGTGTCCTACCCCCTGAACAAGCTGGTGGCCAGGTTGGTGGCCCTATACCTCAAACATTGTGCTATGGCTCAGAAGATGGTGGCCAACGACTCTTTCAAGATAGCAAAACATCAAAACGAACCAAACCTCACTTTGACTTTGACAAGAAGTACTCTGCAGCTCCTCGACCAGTAGAGGTCATAAACCATGGAGTGGATTAGTAGTAGAGTTCAGACAAGTAGGCGCCCATTATTAAACACTCGAAACACGCTGTTTTGTACAATAGGGTACAGTGAGTTTCCACTCCAGTTTAACTCTAAATACTCCATGGTCAAACGCAGAGGTTAGTAAGTGCGCTAGACATTAGTTAGAGCATAAAAAAAAAACCATAAAAAAATTATGTTTGTTTGGCCGTAACAGAGAAAAATTATTTCAGGGTCAGGGTCATGACTTTTTGTTTAGATCTCTCATGTTTTACTCTGTAAAAATGGAATACAAGATGCTACATTTATTAAAGTTTTTTTCAATGCCATAGCAAAGATCTTATGTTACTTGTTGTAGTTGCTTTGTTGTCTTGTTTTGTTATTTTTTATCTTTGTGTTGGTAAAAAAAATTGTGGATGAAAATGGTTCGGTCGGCAGAATATTTTTTTTTATTTTGTGCTAATTTGTATAAAAAATTTCGAATCGGCAGGTTTTTTTAGGGTCGGTCGGGTTACGCCAAACAAACAATTTTTTATGCCTAAGGCCATTCCTTTAACCAAATATAGTGGTGACAAGTAAGCACCAGTGATTTACAATTTTCAAGGAATCTTCACTTCTTTAGCTACAATTCTATGACCCAATAAAACCATATCCTGTAACCTGTATTATCACTATTTACCTCTTTCTACTATTTTCTTCTAGACTACCACCTTTTCTCTTGGTTCATGGAGCCAGAGATGCGACAGTTCCAATGAAATCCTCCGAGAAGTTAGCTGAATCGCTATCTGCTGCTCACGTACCTGTTACATTTAAAGTAAGGCCTTAATTATATAGTCCTAAAGATTTTTAAAAAAAAATTATTTATGTCTTATTTAGCCTGGATAAATCAATCTGTATTCAGTCACTCCTTCCAGTACAACTAAAGACAGCCAGGGGTTTCCACCCTATTCTTTTCGAAGTTGGCTGCAATTACATATACAGCCATGATTCTCCATGTCCATGGGACCGACAGCTTAACGTCCGCTCCGAAGTACGGGATATTCTCATGGTTTGTTTGCCATGTGCACTTTCATGTGCAAGATAAACAAAAGCTGAATATTTTTGCGTATCAGATAATGAACAAAGTAAATGTAAATTTATTGATCTCACATTCAAGTGATGTGAATAACCATGCTCCATTTCATCTCTTTCCTCTGACTGATAGGTGCTTGTTGAGTGGTCATGCTGAGGCTGGCTTTGGACATGATGGACCAGGGAGGCCTACTATGATCCTATGATTGGGATCCTAAGGGATTGGATACATCCTCTCAAATATATAAGATACCCAATGAGTGTGTCCACCGTATTAAAAAAGGCCAACTGCTTTTATACGGGTAAGAATTTATTAGTATAAGAATGGAATTGAGTTGGGGTGGAACCCACTATGCCAAACAAATTTGTCCAACATTTTGTGCAAAGTTGCCAAATGTGACAAATGTTATTTCTGTAAGTTCAGATATTTATTTTCAAAGTTATATATTTTTTTCAATAATATTAACAAATAAGTCACAATACATGTATTTGTAACTTGATTAATCTTGAGCTTAAAGTTTCTTTCTTTTCTGTTACTTTTCATCTGGAAAAAAAACTTATGATAATTTTTACAGACTTATCCTTCACTGTTATGCTATTCTGCAAATTTCAATATTTTGACTCTTTTGAGTGTCCTTTTAATCCATTGAGTGCTTTTATCATGAAATTCAAGTTCCTTGAAATGCATACACTTATGGCATGTTCATTTGAAGAGCACGTGTGGCGCAGCGGATAGCGCAGGACTCCTGATCATTAAACCCATTGTAAATCGTAGTTCGAGCCCTCTGAAGTTGACGTGTTTTGTGTCCCCTGGGCAAGATACTTATCTCAATTGCCCGTTCACGCCAGCGAAATCTGGGGAGCTGTTTATGGGCAATATTACAATCTAAGTGTCTGATAGGGATGTGCGCTTGGGCCAGCTGCCGGCCTAATGAAGCAAATCTAAAATGTTGTGACGAGTTTCCTGATTGCAGCTTAATATAATAGGCAACGCGCTTTGAATCCCCTTCAAAGCGCTTGACAATGTTGGTCGGGGTATTATTATGTTCTACCTAGCAATTTGGGCTTAATATTTGGACAGTGACTCCAGGCCCGTACCCAATGGGGAGGGTATATTTGCCCCCCCCCCCCCACCCCCCAAATTCCAAAAGCCAAAAAAAACTAAAAAGGCTAAAAATGCCAGAAAAATAGATTTGTGAGCGGAGCAAGCCAAAAATGTCATTTTGTTCTGCTGTTTGTCAAAAAAAAGTTTAACATTTTGGTAAAAAGGCTCACTTTTGCCAATTTTTTTTTTTGGCTGGGGAGGGCCAATTTGAGAGAAAATCCCCTTTTGGAAAAAAATTCCCCTCCCCTAAAAAATCCTGGATACGAGCCTGAGTGACTCAAACTCTCCAGAGAATTATTTGCTGTTTTAGAACATACTAAACCACAGTTGATTGTTGGAAGTGGTTATTACTTCTGACTATAAATGATGACATGTGACGTCAACAACGGGCAATTAACAAAGTACACGGCCCCGGCAGTGGTGCGTGACACCTGCAGGGCTTGTGCTTTTTAATATTCGCACCCATCAGCGTGATGAGGCTACTGAATGCTGTAACTGTATGGGATATTCCTTCGCACCTCTAACATGTTCAGTAGACCATGTGCTAAGTTGTGTTTGTAAACTTGATGTCACCTCATCTATACTAAGTGTATATTTTGTGATAATATATGCTACCAATAATATATTGCTGACCAATCTATATATATTTTGTGATTTTATTTTTTTTGTTTTGGAAAAAAAAATATACTTTGTATTTCATTTTTGTGTTTTTGTAATTTCAAACAAATTGAGAGTGGTGTATCCTTGGTGAAAATGTCCTTTTTACACCATCAAGTTAGTGTCCATTAATTATTGTGATGGGTGCAGTGTCATGTGCATTGTGTGTTAGACACTGATCAAATCAGAGTTAAGCCAGGTTAATACCGGGTGGGTAAACTGTTTACAAATGCCCATAGACTATTTTAAGAATAGTCCTGAGTGCCACCCATTCTAGGAGTTGCAGATCTCCTACAGTATGACATGTAAACAGAGATGATGTATGCCAGCAAAGACGTAAATTACACAATGCCACGTATGAATGGCAAACCAAATTTTTTTTTTTTGTTTTATTTTTTTTTTTTTTTTTTTTTTTTTATTTTTTTTTTTTTTTTTTATGTACTAATTTCTGCAGTATGCCTCCACTCTGATCGAGTTTGCATTTCTGATTTATTTAGGATCCCTGAAATAACCAAAGAATTTATGGAAGTGGAACCACTCCTCTACTCTGTGTACATTTTATATCCATAAGATTTGAAGAAGGCTATTTTTGTCCCCGCTGAAAGAAGAAACTACAATCTCCGGATATAAGTAGTTGGCACACCTAAGTTGATTTTTAATGTATTGAAGACCTAATTCCACCATAAAGATTGCACCGAAAAGCCTGATATTTAATGTAAAGCTTGAAGCTAATTCTAACACTTGACCTCTCCTCTGGCCCACCATCAATGTTGGGAGGTCTTATGTGGATGAACAAATGACATGTTCAGCATTTGATCAGGTGGGGGGCTTAGGTCGTTGCATAGTGTCATGCCGCTTTGCCGCTCCGATATGAAATTTATGACACTACGCAATCATGTCAGAATCGCTAGTGGTGACCCAAGGCGGAATACGTCAAGCCAATAAATTGATCTCTCTGCGCTTGGGATGCCGCATTTGCCCCAAGCAGCAAATCACAGTGAGTTGACTTGAACAACCTGGGCGGCGCCACTCATGATGTAGTTCCAAGCGATAGTGCCCGCTTGAACTGTAAAAGCTCGATCCTGCAAGTGGCCTACACCAGTCAGCTTGCCGCTGAGGGCAAGCAGCTGACCTATGTAATCACCTTTAGTTTGTAGAAACGTGTGTGGGTGCAAATTATTGTGGAACATTGTAGTAATGATTTTCTGTTTGTAGTCTGTCTGTCGTATAAAAAAACTTGTCAGTATCTGAGTTTCGTAATGGATCCGAGGATGGTCAACTTGAGGGCACATGTGGTCCAGTAGATACAATGACTGACTCTGACCCAAAGGTCCTGGGTGTGAGTTCCCTGAGGCCAATGTTGCTGTGCATTGGGCAAGGCACTCTACCTCACTTCCTCTCTTCACCCAGGTGCAATGGGGAGCTGTTAGGATATCAGGCGCGGATCCGGGAGGGGGCGCTCGCCCCCCGGTAATTCTGCAATTCTTGCCAAATCGGCCCTTTTTTTTGAGTCTATTTTAGACCAGTTACAGCCTTTCAGCCCCCGTTAATGTTGACGTTTTTCAAATCCTGGATCCGCCCCTGAATATTGTCCATTGAAATGCCGCCCATAGGTATGAGTCTGCTTGGGCCTTTGTAAGGCAGTTTGAAAAAACAGTTCTTACTGGCACAGAATAATGTAAATGGCTTTGATATAATTGTGAAATGGTGCTATATTAATGTTGACCTTTTATTTTTATTTACTGATGGACGATGTGGTTTGGATAAGTTCTCGACCCCATTAGATTTTGGGCATAAAATTGAGTAATGTTTGGCTGCTGCAGTAGCTACTCTTTCAATATATTTTTTCTTGGTCTTGTGATAGATATTTTATAATATTTATTTCCAATATTAAATGATATTATTGAGGTACACTTTTCTAAAGACTGGACATAAACTCTTGATGCTGGCTGATTTGATGTGGGAACAAATCGCTTGAGGCATATATCTCAATAAATTTTACTATACTGTATGGCAAAGGACTTTTTCATGGAAAATGTCCAGTTGTAGTGTTTTAGAGCTATAGTAATGAGAATTCAAGCCAGTCAAGCATGAATATTCATGGGGGCGTATGTACATTATTGTTTGTAATAAATGCTCTCCTCTAATAAATGCTTTTTTTTTAAACAGATACAACCAAATTTACACATAAGAATAAGTACATGTTGATTACTAATTAAAGCTAACGATTCAGAGGATATAAAAAATCTCAACTCTTTTTAGGGAAGTCGGGGATGAGGTTGTGATCACAAAATGCCCCTTTAAAGGTGCAACGAGAGATTTCACATATCAGGTGTCCCTAAAAAAAATCAAAAGTACTGATTTTTGCCTTGATGTAAAGCTTTCCATCAAAAATATCCCCATCTGAAAGGATTAAGCTGAGAAATGTTTCTTTGGAACAAAAATTGTGAAATTTCTAATTTCGTATAGGAGCAAATATGAAATTCAGCCTATGTTTTATATTGAAATATAAGCAAATCAAAATCACCTTTTTTTCTCTCTTTTTTAAGACATTTTTGTACCAAAATACAAGTTAAGAAATTAATTGAGTGTCTATTTTATATGAAATTACTATTGTGATACAATATTTAGGTGCCTCAAAATCTCTTAATGCACCTTTAAGCTTGTTCAAATGCTGATCCTTCTTGTGCATCAATGGGGCACCAGTGTATTCCCTAACGGCATTTGCAATAGAAATTACAACAGAACAAAATGACCTATAATAAATGTATCCTTCTGAAAAATTACACGACCCAGGATGTCCATTACAGACAATACTCTAATCTAGCAGCCCCCGCCCCCCCCCCCCCCCCCCCCGGAAACTCGGGCCTCATTGTTGAAGGCAAAGGTCTACATCTACTCTGGCCCACTCACCCCTGTAGTTTGGGAGTGTGTAGCCTAGTTATTTTATAGGAAATTGTCAAGCTTGTCAAATGAAAACAGTGCAATTAAGGTATTAATTTGTATTATAGCATTTCTCAGGACTGTGTACAATATTTAATATTTAACACACTTGGATTACCAAGCTCAAAGCCAGGTTCTTGAATGGGGCAAGGAGCTGATGGTGCACTTTGGGAGGAAGCAGGAACTTACATAACAACAAACCAAAAATGTGAAACCATGACTGCCAACATTGCTTCGACTACATTTTTTAAAATATTATTCTCATCAAAGGAGTTCACATGGAACCAACTATTAATGTGTCAATAAAACAAAATCATTCAAGTTAAAGACAAAAATATAAAACCCATAATTCTCAATTTTTCCATAGGGGATGTGCACTAATTTTACCAAGAACCACCTTTACCCACCACAAGATTTTCTAATTATGAGGTGCAAAACATTTGCACATCAAAAAGTGCAACTTCTCACACCTACCTTTTTCAGTCACTATGAGTTACTTCTCACCCCTATCATCCATCCAAGGACAGAACAGTTCAGTGGGTTTTACTTAAAAATTCACACAATGCCTTGACATGAACTGACCTTAAGTGATCTGGGTATCTAATAACAATCAATACCCCAAAAACCATGGGGTGGATTTTCTAAAATAAAAAAAAAAATAAAAAAACACTGGTGAAGGAAGTTACTGACTGTGCCAAGGGAACTAGAGATTTTAGACACTTGCTCATAGGTGGAAGTGATGATGCATGCAATATAACCCAGTGCTGCTGTTAGTTGTCCGGCACTTGGATCTTTGCCTATGTTGCAAACACGAAAGTCTGTACGATGTGTAGCCCCACGTTACTACTGCTACTATCAGTCATTCTTGAGCTAAACAGTAGAACATTTTTTTTATGTATTACTTGGTATGGTTTGTTGTATGCAAGTTGTAAAGCTGTCAACCAAACCCCCATTTGCATCATGAATTTCACAAAATTGGGCCTCAACAACATCTTGATAGACCCTATGTTAAAGCGGCACTGGCCACAACATTTTTTCACAAAATTTAAATTTCTCATTTGCTCTCAAATATATCTAGGCCTTGAATAACAGAGATATATTTTACACATAAAAATAACATACCCCAAACAGATAGTGACATTGATTGAGATAAAGACATCCAGGTAATTGGTAGGCCAACTTTAGTTTTCCATAACTTTAATCAACAATGTGTATATTGCATTAATATTTTTTGAAACTCGTAGCTCATGATAAGTAAAAACCACAAACGGTTATAGCCAGTAAACCCTGTGCCTAGCGTGATAAACATCTACGGAGTGCGTGTCTTGTGTTAAAAGCCATTTTTCGTTCGTCATCGACTTAAAATTTATCAAATCGTTCGGTTTACCCATACGGAAGCTGATTTGGTCTATTCATATTTCGGTGAGGGCTTTTGTAATTAAAGCCTCACCATGCAAAAATATCGATTTTGAAAATATTGAGGGCGCACTATTTTTTCAAATGTGTCCAGTGTCTCTTTAATGAATGTGCAAAGTATTGACTAGCCAACGAGACTTACCGGTATATGGTAAGGCTGTGGACATACATAAAACTAACCAACAAGAATTGAGTTTATTCAAAATGCATTTTAGTACGTTTTTTTTTTTCTAATACGTAGGATTAAGTTTAAAAGATTGGATTGCTAACAAAAAATAAGCGATTTGAAAATAAAACATTACATTGGAGTGAATGTGTTTTTGGTTTCTTGTTTTGACACAGTTTGCCAAGTTAAATGTATACAAGGTCACATTCAGCTCAACTGTTCCTAATATCAGACCTGGTGCGGCCCTTTTGTGAACAGCAGTGGACTTTATCACAAAGACCAGTGGTGAATTGACGAAAATCTGCTGCTAACTCTGTTTAGTAAGACTTCCTTGCTTGCTGCACCTGCCTTTTAAGCGCACTGGCACATTTTCACAAAGTATGATTTTCTTTAATTAGGACATTAATAGAGGCTAAGACGTTCAGGTAATTTTAGGCTAACTTTAAGTTTGCTGTGACATCAACAAATGTGTCTATTACATGAATGCGTAGACTCTTAATCATTTTAAAACCACAGAGGGCACAGACTGGTCAACAGGGTGCATGCCATGGGAATTCAACTCCGGTGTGTGTTTTCTTGTGTAACACCATGTTCTGCCATCTGCTGAATAAATAATGAACTCTGGCAACATTTTAAATGTCACCCGAGTCATTTTATCATAAAATCGTTCTGTTTTACCCATAAGTGTTGATTTGGTCCTCATCATTTCCTGTGGGGCTAATGTAATAGAAAGCTTTTTACAACCATGCAAAAAATTTCATTTTTAAAAATTGGAGGGTGCACTATTTTTCAAATGTGCCAGTGTCTGTTTAATACACTTTGGCACCATTTGAATAGGCCATAAGTGATGTTAAACATCCCATAATCACTTCCACCTGGCCAACGGTATCACTCTAACACCTTTGTGATTGTCCCATCTTGGTTCTCTGGAAGTAACATTTATTTTTTGAGCATTCCTCAAATGATTCCACAAATGACACTCCCTAATGAACTTTGACCTCAAATTTTTTTCTTCAAATGACCCTTATTTCCCCTTACCTATAAATAGTGAGTTCCGAGTTGTATTAAAATCCTCAGGCCTATGATGAGAGAAAAAACTAATCAAGATCTGGGTTGAAATGGAAGTTCCTGCAATACCTACAGGCTGCTGAGAACTGGCATGGGTCCAGGGTCAATACAAATTCAAAGAAGATTGGATGTGAACCTGTATATAGTTATATTTTGTTGAAGTACATGTTTGGATGTGGGGTATATTTAAACTCAATATTCATTAATCATTTAGCATTTCGCTCAATCATGGTTTTATCTCGCTTTACATCATGCTGTACAGGTGGCAAGAAATTTATCTTGAAGCAATAACGGCACATTTTTTGAAGAGCCCCAATTTTCAAAATTTGATATTTTTGCATGGTTGTGTTGGTAATTGTCTAGTAAATTATACCTGCCAATGACAATGCTAAAAAATGTGTATTTATTATTAAGCAAGCAATTTTGTAATAAGAATTAGGATCCCCGATTGTACTTAATGGCAGAGCTTGAAATGTTAAGTTTATGTCTGTCCAGGATGAAATGTGCCACCTCAAGAAAATAACTAATTTTACACTTGCCTGAACCAACGGAACAACTAATGGATGAGCATATAGACACATACATTGCGCAATTTCCCAAGGGGTATTTCATATCGGAAGGCCATTTCCAGCAGCCATCAAATTATTATTGGAGATCTCCGATATTAATTATTCTAATTACGAAATTCCTTCATTTGCGACACATAGAGAATTTCGAGCTCTACCATTCACAGGTATAGTTTCAGTACTAGCCAATTACCAATACAACTGTGCAAAAATCTCAAAATATTTGGAAAATTGGGGGTGCTCTTCAAAAATTTGTGCTGTTATTGCTTTAAGCTTGATGCAGGCAACCTTTCAAATTACACCAACACCATAACCAGTGATTGTAATTTGCTTTTTCACCATTATAAAAGGTGTAGTCATCAAATTGTCCTTGGTTGCATGCAATATTTCCCACATTATGCTTTCAACTCACTCTCACTTATTTACAAAATTTCATTTTCAATCTGGTTGTTTTTTTATATTCTATTTTAGATTGATAGTTTTCCTGCTAACAATAAGCAAGATAACTCGGCTCATGTACCAGCCATATATTTTGATGGACCATGTTATTTAACCGATGATTTTGGTTTGAATTCTTGTTGGATTTGTTGGGGTGTTATCGGTTTTGTAGCTAGCACCGTGGCACATATGATCTCGGTATTTTTTTTTATCAGTAATTGTAGCCGAAGTTTTGATAATTTTGTGACAGTTTTTGTGGGCCTTAGTCTTGGCGTCTTGTTAAAGGGATTAGCAGCCGATAATGCGAGATTATCGATAACATTTGGAAAGATGCAGTTGTTTAAACTTAAAACTCATGGTAATAAGTGTGTACAATTCCATATAACAGCTTTAATAGATTGGGAAACGAAACCTACCACGAATTGGAAAAATGGAAGTGGTTTTGAGGCAAATTCTGTAATAACCATCTCTCGCCAATAGACCTACAGCTACGGTGTCTCAAAATCTACGACTAAATAGCTGATTCTGGTTTACAACACCAGTACCGAATAAACCAAGATTATAATGTTGGTGTTTGAGTTCAAACGTGTATTGATAATGATGCACAATATCACCTGAAAAATCCATGATATCACCGGGAAAGGCTTTTTCGATCTCAAGAAGAGTCGGAATTTCGATAAGCACGTATATAATGACAGAATCGGATAAAAGTACTACTCTCTGGTCTTTAATACACGGATTTCAAGCCAACCACTTTGCCAGTTAATGTTCGCATATCCATGCCAGTAACAAAAATATCAAAAATATTAATTTTTGATGATTTTTTTCATGTTTTCGGATTAAGGAAACGGCTGCTAATACCCCTGTTAAAAAAAAATTACAACAACTTGCCCTTGTAAAAAAAACATGCAGAAAAGTGGCCTGAGAAATTCCCAAAATGATTTTGAGAACCCCTAACCAAAAGCTGCATTTGTGTAGTTGTCCTCCAATGGTCACAATGTTGGTACAAGTTAAAGTTCCAATGGATCAAAGGTGAGTGACATTTCTTAATTTCTTACATTTTCGTACCTCAACCTTATCGCTGACATATCTCACACGATATTTCTAAAAGTGAACATCGGGAAAGTGTTTAATGTCAAGGATAAATATAAACCGCAAGTTCAGAAACAGGCCTTCTCCTGTTTTTTCGCGAACGCGGATCAAGATGCCTGAGTTTTGGTATTTTGACCCCGTTAAATGACGTCAGAGTAACAAGTTGGAAACAAAGCTCACAAACCACACACCTGGGCCTAACCCGCACCGACACTCCTGATATCTCTCCTTGTCGGTTTTCTTTGTCTGCGAACTTGAATAAAGCTATTAATCTGTTCGGTATTTCTCTTGTGCCGGTTACGGTCCCGCGCGCTGGTTCACCCGTCTACAATCCAGCTGCAATATTTCGTATTTTTAAGGCACCAAATCAAGAAAAATTAATGCATATGATACAACACTTACGACGCATCAACGAGAAGTCAACTGGTCTATTTCTATTGTACGTATGCAGAAAGACTGGGCCACGATCCACAGTCCGTTCCACGATGCGATCATGACGCTTAATATCGGCGTTATTTTGTTACTTGACGTCACCTGTCTTGGGTCCTCTTGGGCCAGCGTTATAATCACTTTCATTTTTGGAATTTCCTTTGAAAAGCTTGTCCAAACACATGATTATAACCGATTTTTAATCAAATATAGGTTTTCCCAATTACTGGCTCACTATATTTTAACATTTATCCAATACATATATGAATGAAACCATTTTTGGGTGGTATTATAATATGTTTTACAAGCAGGTCTATGGACCCTTAAAGGTGATTGGGTCACGTCGCTGCGCGCACGCAGGTCCCCCAAGCAGAATATATTAATCTGCCTAAAATTGGTGACTTGGGCGGTTCCTAGCTGCGCGGCCGAGTACAAACACACACACTTGCCGTACATACTGTTGCGAGTCTTCCGAAGATGCAGCACGCGTTGGGCCCTTTTATAACCTGTTTTTCACATTAATACAGGTAGTAAGACCTCTGGACTGTTCACGAGAATTTAATGCATTATTAAACAAACTGGTCAAAGATTATATTGCTGACTTCATAAAAAACGGGCCTTAAAGACACTATCAGTGATTTGCTAAATCAGCAAATCGAAAAAATCATCAAAATCAGATTTTAGCATGTCGTAACAATTATCAAGGTCATCCTAACAAGTACCCTGCAAATGATAATACCCGAAGCAACTCTCATAAGACAAATCGGAAATTTTATTCATTACTTCCGACACACTTACTACACACGAATTAATTGGAGAAAGCGTATCTCTTTGAACACTGCCGTTTTCTTCCGTTTCTTTGGCAATTCTCCGCTGAAATGTACCTTAATGAGATTTTTCCAGACTTATCCTTCACTGGAAGCTATTCCCCTGCAAATTTCAAATATTTTTCAAATCACTGATAGTGTCTTAAGTAAAGCAGCTTCTTCCCCCCTCCTGATGTTTTTCAATTCACAACCACTTTTTCAATGTCGTATCGGAATTGTGTTTTCATATAATTTCGATATCAGACCACAGATTTAAATGGTCAGGACTCAGAAAGGTCTAATGAACATCTCAGATATGACAAGAGTATTTTGTTTTCCAACAACATTTCCCTATTAGGTCTTATGGAGTGTTTCAACTGCATACACAGTGTTAATATTAAATCTTATATGGTTTCGTTCGTTTGAAGGAACTCTCGACTTTGTCTTTAAACGCGAATCCGGCATTTTTGTACAATGTCATGTAATGAAGACTTTTTTTCATATTCAAACAGCAATTAGGCATTTTATTTGGAAAACTGCTAATTATACTAATAATAAAAAGAAGATAATTCAGGTAACTTGTTAACGAAGCAGAACTGACCGTAAAATAAAAAGAATGTTGATTCTCGTTTTCGTGAAGATTTACCACGTCAAAATTTACTTGGAACTTCATAATCCATTTTCAAAAAACTTGAAGAAGTGGATGCAAATCTTTAAATCACTACCTATGTCAACTGATAACTAATGCTTTATTTGTACCAGTTTAGCTGTGATTTTCTCTCTCAAGCAAACCCACAGAATTTTTGTGGCCCAGCGCCATTGCAGCCTAGTAGCGACAATTGGCATAAAAGACGACTAGCGATGCTCATATAGCCTATGTTTTTGGTTTTTTTTAGGTGTTCCCCAATGACTTTTATTAATATCGCGTAAAAGGAACGAATTTTGACAACATTATTTAGAAAAATTGCTAGAATATAGGTAGGCCTAGGTTTCCGTTTAAAATCAGTGCCCACATTTTTGCGTGCCTGTTTTTGTTCGCCGGCGTGTCACCTTAAGCGCTTGCCATTCGTGACACTTTGTGGGCGTTTTAACGCACTCCATATCACGTTGGTATTTAGACTACTAAAAAAAATGCGGTTATTTTTTTCGAAATAACAGAAAAAGTATTCGGTGACCCCTACTTTTTTTTCTTCAGTAATCAATAGATCTTGTTAGTGGCGCCTGTTTATTAAAAATTTGAGAAAAAAACAAAAAATTCGAACCAATTTTTTTTAATATTAAAAAAATGTCCATGAAAAATGAATTTTTTTCCATCTAATTTAATTTTAGGGTTAGGATTAAAATTTTATTAAAAAAAAATTTTAAAAATAATAAAATTAAAAAAAAAAATAAAAAAGTTAAATAATAAATGAAAAAATCGAATTTTTCTCAAAAAACGAGTTCGGTGACCCCAATATTGTTTATTGATTTCTGATATTTGACGTACAGCGATGAAAGTTCATTTATATTTCGAATATCTTAAAAACACAAAATCTAATCGACGGATCGACGGTGACCAAATCACCTTAACACAAGAATCTGTGTGTTATTGATTTTATCCAAGAGGGGGTTTCCGAGTGAATTAGCTGTTAAGCCTACTGTGCAATATGTGATTAATGGTCCATGTGTTATTGTTGCAGTTACAACTACAAATATGTCCATTTGACAAACTTCAATGATTTCAACTTTGGTTTGTGGGGCTTTTTAGACCCCTGTTAAATTATGGTTGAAAATCCTTAGGACCGAAGACTTTTTTGCCGTCAAAACCTCACAAATTTTAACACCACAGATAAATTTTGGGAAATTTTTGGCCAGTTTTGTTAGCTCGTTAACCTCAATTTGGTCCAATTCAGTTCCCCAGGCCAATAAATTGGCCAAAAAATTCAGTTCAAAGGTCCTACTCTAACTGTTCACACCTACTTTCACAAAATTTCAATGCAAGGAGCCTCAAGTTTTGGCCGTCATGCGCAAAACCACCTTACCTCCACCAAAGTTGATTCCCCCAGGTTTAAAGGTCACATACAAAGGTCATTAGAGGTCAATTTTGTGCAGAGAGTTAAGGAATTTGGATGAATTGCCAAAAGCAGTGAATGGTAAGCTCAAAATTCTGTATGTGTGTCACAAAATAAGCTTGTAATTCTTCTTAGCGTATCCACAAGTCATTGGTAATAGCTTGTGGTAGTGTCAGGATTTATTCAACTGAGTGTGCTTATCTGGGGCCGCGTGTATCCATGATACGGATGCTCCTAACATGGCCCGCTTTGAGGCTGGGGCGGATTGGGAACAGTCGGGGGTTTTCACCCTACTCTTAATCGACACTGACTGTGATGTACATGTACAGTTGTGACTCTCTGTACACGGGACCGACAGCTTAACGTCCCCTCCGAAGGACGGGATGCTTTCATGATCCGTTTGCCCAACCAATTCCAAGTGAACCATAGAGGAGGCGGCGGTATTCTGTATTTAATCAATAGCTGGTATACAGATCAATTCCAGAATTGATAGTACCCGAGTAAATCCCAGCAAGTGCCACGACCCCACCGGTATTCGAACCCGGGAATTTTGTTGTTAAAATTGTGCCACAGGCAAACACCCTAACTGCTAGGCCACGCTCTCCCACAAAGCTTGTAATTAGAATAATTGATATTGGAGATCCCTGATAATAATTAAATGACTGCTGGAAACATCCTTCCAATATGAAATAGCTGGGAAATAGCACCAGGAACGTGTCTATTCACGTCAGTTCCATCCGTCAGTTCACGCAAGTCAAGTTAGAGGTCATTTTAACATGTTTTTATAGCTTATCTTGCAATATTTGCCCTTTTTTCTCAAAATGGCATGCTAAGTGGACCAATTTGCCATTGCATCAGAGGCATAACTTTCATAAATGGCTGCATCTATCTGCCTTGAGACAGGAGATACCTCTCAAGCTCTCTTTGAATGGAAGCAAAGGGGGAATGCAAAAGTTTTGTACCAAAATAAGTTGAAATCCTCTATTTCCCTCTCCCCCTTGTAAATAAAGACTGCTCATGTAGTGCAAGATTAGTATAATGACATCCCAATTTTTATCCATTTTTGACCTGGCTTAAGTACATTTTTTCTGATCAATATCAATGGTATGCAAATTCAGGGTGCACTGGTTGGGTAAGTTTGTTTTAATCTTTGACCAAAGCATGCCAGATAAAGATCAAAATTACAATGTCATCCTACCAAATTAGTGCTAAACGGGGGATGTGTCCCGGGTCCCCTCCTTAAGTTTGCAGCCCTCTCTGTGCCCACGTCCACCCCTTAAATAGGATGTGTGTAAAATGTAGGCATCTATCCCTGCTATATGCTTTTGGTGCCATAGATCAATTTTGACCCAATTTGATCCATACATGACTTTTAACCTTAAAGGGATTAGCAGCGATATTGCGAGAGAGTAAAAAATGTGGAAATGCATTTTTTAACTTATAAATCAGGGATAAGTGTGTACAATTCCATATAACTGCTTTAATGTAGAAACAAACCACCAAATAGTGAAAAAAATTGAGATTTTGAACAATACATTGCATTGGTATTGAGCTGTAAACTATACCTGATGAATGGTAAGCTCAAAAAATTCTGTAGTGTTCACAAATAAGCTTGTAAATCTTTTAGCGACAACAAGTCATTGGTAAAAGAGTTGTGGTAGTGTCAGGATTAATTCAACTGAGTGTGCTGAATCTGGGGACGGTGTATCATGATACGGATGCTCCTAACATGGCCCGCTTTTGAGAGTGGGGGCTGATCGGGAACAGTCAGGGTTTTCCACCTTACTTTAATCGACACGACGGTGATGTACATGACAGTTGTGACTCTCTGTACACGCGGACCGCCAAGATTAAGTCCCATCCGAAGGACAGGATGCTTTCATGATCCGTTTGCCCAACCAATTCAAAGTGAACCATGGGAGGAGAGCGGGCGGTATTCTGTATTACTCAATAGCTGGTATACAGATCAATTCCAGAATTGATAGTACCCGAGTAATTCCCAGCAAGGCCACGACTCCACCGGTATTCGAACCCGGAATTTTGTTGTAAAATGGTGCCACAGGCAAACACCTAACTTGCTAGGCCCGCTCTCGCATCAAAGCTTGTAATTAGATACATTGATATTGGAGATCCCTGATAATAAGTAAATGACTGCTGGAAAATCCTTCCATATGAAAGAAATGGGAAATAGCACCAGGCACGTGGTTAGCTATTCACGTCCAGTTCCATCCGTCAGTTCACGCAAGTCAAGTTAGCGGTATTTTAACATGGTTATAAGCTTATCTTGCAATATTTGCCCTTTTTTCTCCAAAATGGAATGCTAAGCTGGAACAAGTGAAAAAACCCTCCTCTTTCGCTCCCCCCTTTCCCCACCACCGTCTGCTTCTCGGTCCATCACACAACCTAAGCTCCCGGCTCCCAACCCACTCCACCCTACCTATTCCATACTCAGCGTAACTTCCCTGCCCCTCGTATCGTCCACATCCCTCGGCCTCTCGCTCTATAATCCTTCCCTTGTCCGCGAGCTTCCGCCACTTTGCGATTACTCTCAAAGCAGCTACTGACACATCAAGTGTCCCAGCCCTCAATGCCCCCGACATAAGCATCCTTGCCTCGCCCCTTTCGATTGCCACATTTTTTTACTGCGTCCACATCATTTTGCCCTTACAGGTCTTTATCGCAGGCAGAGAAAACAATTTCGTTCCAACAAGTTTACTGTATGTTACTCCAACAACGTTTGTCTAGCACCGTAGGAAATCTTGCATCAGGGCATAACTTTCTAAAATGGCGCAATTATCTGCCTTGAGCCAGGAGTATACTATCAAAGCTCTTGAATGGAAGCAAAGGGAATGCAAAAGGTTTTGTCACAAAATAAGTTGACAATCCTATTTCCCTCTCCCCTTGAATGCTCATGTAGTGCAAAGATTAGTATGACATCCCAATTTTTATCCATTTTGACCTGCGATAAGGACATTTTTTCTGACATATCAATGGTATGCAAATCAAAGACAATACACTGGTGGGACGTTTGTTTTATCTTTGGACCAAAGGCATGCCAGAAAAGATCAAAATACAATGCTCATCCTACCAAATTAGTGACTAAACGGGGATGTTGTCCCGGGTCCCCTCCTTAAGTTTGCAAGCACTCTCTGTGCCCACGTCCACCCCTTAAATAGGATGTGTGTTAAAATGTAGGCATCTATCCCTGCTATAAGCTCTTCAAACAAGGCGGTTCTCGAACCACAAGTCTCGCTGCTTTCGCGCATACTGTAAGACAAAGAGAAGCAGACCAGAGTCAATTGGATGAATACTAGGGGTATTTCCCAAAAAGTTGTGCAAGCAGATACAGTGGAGGATTGAGATATCTCCCTCCCCAACAACCCCCCCCCTCCCCAACACCCGGCAACACCCCACCCCCTACCCCAACATCCCGAACACCCCCCCCCCCCCAACACCCAGCAACACCCCACACCCTCCCAACACCCCGAAACACCCCACCCCCTTATCCTGCAGGCACCCAACCCCCTCACGCAACACCACACCCGAACCCCTCCCCAAACACCCTGCCAACACGCCACCCCCTCCCCAACCACCCCCAACACCCCACCCCCATCCCCAACACCCCGCAACACCACACACCCTTCCCACCACCCGAAAAACCACAAACCCTCCCACCAACACCCAGAACTCCCCAACACCCAGCAACCCCCTCTCCATGTTACACAGAATTTTGCATATCCAATGTACCGTCAGAGATAGAGCAATCGCATATTAATTAGATCATTGCATCCCAAAATGCCCCCTTCAATGGCCACTATTGCACTTTGATCCTAACTTTCATGTAGCCAAAGGAATTTGACTATCAGATGTACCGTTTCAGCGATTACAGGGATATGCCTATATTAGCCATTTGATACCTAAGCCGCAAATCACATACTTCAAATGGCAAAAAAGATGCGCACAAATAACAGGCTTTCATGCAGTGAAGGAATGGTGGATCCGATGTAATGTTCAAAAATATAGCAATTACGCAGATATTATGCATATCAATTAAGTTCATTTGCAACTAACCCTAATTAACCCAAAATAGCCCAAAAATCGAATCAGGCGAGAAGAAAACCCTCTTCAACCCCCTCCCCAATACCCAGAAGCACCCCACCCCCTCCCCAACACCCCGCAACACCCCACCCCCTCCCCAACATTACAGCAGCACCCACCCCCTCCACAACACCTCGCAACACCCCGCAAAACCCTACCACTCCCCAACACCCCACCCATCCAACACACCTACCCAACACCCCCCCTCCCACACCACCGCAAAACACACCCACCAACCACCCCGCAACACCCCAACCCTCCACAACACCCAACAAAAAACCAAAACCAAAACCCCAACACCCCGCAGCACCCCACCCCCTCCCCAACCACCCCGCAACACCACCACCCCCTCCCCAACAACCCGCAACACCCCAACCCCTCCACAACACCCAGCAGCACCACCCCCTCCCCAACACCCCGCAGCACCCCACCACTCCCAGCATCCCACAACACCCCACCCAACACTCCACCCCTCCCAACACCCCGCAACACCACACCCCTCCCCAACACCCCACAACACCCACACCCCTCTACCCCACAGCACCCCCACCCCCGCCCCACACCACAACCACCTCCCCCACCCCCGCAACCCCCAACCCCTCCCCAACACCAGCAAAACTCCCCAACACAGCAACACCCCTCCCCAACACCTCGCAACACCACAACCCCTCCCAACAACCCGCAACACCTAATCCCCTGTCCAACCCCCTCCCATACCCGCAGCCACCCCACCCCCTCCCCAACACCCCGCAACCCACAACCCCTCCCCAACATCCGCAGCAACCCACCCCACCCCAACACCCCGCAAACAACCCCCCCCTCCACAAACCCAACAGCCCCCACCCCCTCCCCAATCACCCCGCAGGCACCCGACCCCATCCCTAACACCCGCAACACCCAACCCTCACAACACCCCGCAACACCCAACCCTCCACAACACCAGACGCACCCCCACCCCCTCCCCAACAACCCGAAGCACCCCAACAACTCCCCCACACCCCGCAACACACAACCCACTCTCCAACACCACAACACCCCACCCCCTCCCCAACACAACCAACACCCACCCTCCCCAACACCCCGCAACACCATACCCCCTCCCTATCCCCTCCCAACACCCCGCAACACCCCAACACCTCCCCAACACCCTGCACCACCCCACCCCTTCCCCAAACCAGCAAACCACCCCATCCCCATACCCAAAACAACCCGCAACAACCCATCCCCAACACCCCACACCTCCCCAACACCCCAACCCCGACCCACAACCCCCACCCCAAAAAAACACCCCCACACACCGCACCACCCCACAACACCCCACCCCCTCACCGACAGCACAAACACCCATCCCCACACCCCGCGAAACCCCCCCCCAACACTCCGCCAATACCCCACCCATCCCCAACAACCCGCAACACCCCACCCCCCTCCGCAACCACCCTACCCCCTCCCCAACACCCCGCAAACACCCCACACCCTCCCCAACACCCCACCCACAACACCCCACACCCTGCAAAAACCACACCCCTCCCCACACCCGCAGAACACCCTACCCCATCCCCAACACCCCACAAACACCGCAACACCCAACACCCCACAACACCCTGCCACCACCCCACCCCCGCAACACCCAACCCCCGCAACACCCGCAACACCCCACCCCATCCCCAACACCGGCACCAACCACACCCCCTGGCCAAAACACCCCACCAACACCCTACTCCCTCAACACCCAACCTGCTCCATGTTACACAGAAATTTGGCATACCATGGACCGGTTTCAGCGATAGAGCAATTACGCAATTTAATAGATCAATTGCAGCACAAAATGACCCTTTAATTGGCCCACATGCCATTTGACCCTACTTTCATGTCGCAAAGGATTTTGCCTATCCGATCTACAGTTTCAGCGATACAGCAATTATGTATAGTTAATTAGCTCATTTGCCTACCTAAGCCGCAAATATCACATACTTCCCCCAAATGGCAAAAAAGATGCGCACAAATAACAGGCTTTCTTGCAGTGAAGGAATTGTGTGTATCCGATGTACGTTTCAAAAATATAGGCAATTACGCAGATTTTATGAATTCATTAGGTCATTTGCAACTAACCCTAATTAACCCAAAAAATAGCCCAAATCTAACAGGTCGAGGAAACTCTTCCAACCCGCGGCCTTACACCAAGTTACTCATTATCAGCTTACGGAACTCTAGTATAACTATACAACAAGCTTTTTTTCTTAAATTATGCAAATTAGACACAATTAAGATATTTTCCGATCAAATGCCACTTGACCCATTATGATTCACACAAGATGCATGCATGTATTCTTTCATTGCAGCGAAGGAATTTGCCTATACGATGTACGGTTTAAGAGATACAGTAATTATGCATATTTTAATTAGCTCATTTGCCATACCTAAGCCACATGTATCACACACTTTCAAATTGCAAAAATATTCATTTTTTGCACCATGATAGGCTTTCATAAAGTGAAGGAATTTTACGTATCCGATGTACCGTTCAAAATTATAGCAAATTACGCTGATTTTTGCATATTAATTAGCTCATTTGCATAACTTAATTTGCCCGAAATACACCCGAAATTATAAGTGTCGGTGAACTCTCCAGCCCGCTCCCTTCACCAAGTTACATCATCATCCGCCTTACGGAACTCCAGAAAACTTGTTACACAAAACTTGCGGGAAAATTTTTTGTTAATTATGCAAATGAGATATAAGTAGCATATTTATACGCCCAAAATATATCAGGTCGAGAAACTCATGGCCCGCTTTTTTCCACCAAGTTAAATCATCGTAGCCCTTACGGAATCCAGATAAAGCGTACACAAGCACTGAACCGGACGGCGGGAAGACCACAGCATGACAGACAGACGGACGGAAGACAGACAGACAGACAGACAGAAAAGTGATTACTAAGTCTCGGCGACAACAAAGTTCAGGCGAGACAAAACTTCATTTGGATGGACTGTTTGCATGAGGGTAAAGATGATGTAGTATTTACGCCTTATGAATCTGGTTTTGCAAAATATTCAGGTCCAATTTTGAGTCAACATGACAGTTTAATCTTCCATGTTACATTTTTTTCCAAAATTACCCTCTTCCCACCTTAAAACTCCCCCTGTGGGATTTCATTCGTTTTGTTGCGCAAATATCAAAGTACTAACAAAAAGTACTTAAATGGCAAGATTGTGGATGAGTTCGATCATTTAGGTACCGGTATGTTGTGTCACTGTAAACTCATGTGACGACGAGTGCAAAAAATTATTGGAAGAAATGCACTATGGAAGAACACTCTACCTCCTCTAGTAATCCTATTTTTGAAAATGTCATGGGAATTCCTGGCACACAAACGACTGGGGACTTCAACACATCGGTGTGGATTTGCATTGTTCAGTAATTCGAAAATACACGATTTTGGGATTCCACCGGAAATCATTTTTTACCGAAATTTCCATCCCAATGCACAACGATGTACGAGTAGATTGCATCACCAATGCACGCTCGCGGTTTAGTGCCCCCTCCTTTAAACTACGCGCACATTTTGTGCGCAAAAATTACAGGCAAATCAAGGAGTAATCGTTACTGGTAAATATTATGTACAGAAAAGGTTACGCCACAGTTATGACAGAAAAATGACCATATGACAAAAAACACCATCGAATGTGCTATTTATTTTATATAGAGGGCACACATTTTGTGGCGCAATAATTGCAAGGCAATCAAAGAGACTCGGTACTGGTAAATTTATGTACGAAAACGCGTTAGCACTTTATGACAGAAAAATGCCCTATATGACACAAAACACCATCGAATCGCAGTATTATATAGAGTGCCGTATTGTTTTGTGTTTGTAAAATTTCTTTAAAGATTAATCATCCGGTCGGAATTTAACCAATAATCCACGTATGAGAGCATCATCATCTGGTTATTTTAAATCTCCGAGCGGCCTTTTAGTATTATCACTAGTTTGGATCCAAGCAAGATCTGTCAGGCTTCCAGTCCCCTCTGACCTTCTCTTTATTATACACCCATGGCTCCCTCCCTGCTGTCAGTTTTATTTACCTCCTTTTTTCCGCCTTCCATTACACGACTTCTACCTTTCATTTTTGTCTTTCGCTCTAATACTTCACTACCGCTGTAGTTTGCAAATGAATCTGCACATGCAAACTCCCGCAGCCTGAGTGGGCCAATCACGGCCACATTCGCTTCAAATACATCACCAAACCAATACACAAAAACAACAAGTTTGTGCTCATTAAGCTGCCAGAATTTTTTTATTCAAACATTTCACTTCAATGCTAAAAGTAGTACTTTTCTATGTTGAGTAATAAAACAATATTACACAAATGATGACAAAACTCCATGTCACTAATCAATATGCCAATTTGCTACATAACGTAAAGTTTAATACATTAATTTATGATGTACAAACAGATCCCAGTGGCATTAAAGGTGCAACGAGAGATTTCACAGAAAAGCGTGTCCCTAAAAAATATGAAAAATTCTGATTTTTGCACCAATGTAAAGATTTTTATCAAAAATTCCCATGTGAAAGGATTAAGCTAAAACTATTTCTTGGTACAAAATTGTGAAATTTATAATTTGTATAGGAGGCAAAATACTAAAAATCAGCCTGTTGTATATTGAAATTAAGCAAATGAAAATCACCTGTTGTTTTCACGGTCAAGGCATGTCTGTAACCAAACACAAGGTAAAGAAATCTATTGGGTCTTATCTAGATGAAATTACTACATATGACACAATATATCAGTTTTTCACTCAAAATATCGTTTGCCCTTAACAACATTGTATAATTGACAGCAAAATCAAGCAAACATCTGACTTACGGCAATGTGCTTGAGTGTGATTTCAGCATGTTCAATGAAACTGCAATTAAGATTAAAATTCCCTCAAGCAAGAAGGAAATGCCACCAGCCAATTAATCTGGTGTCATCTATGGCATTGTGAATTTCCAACAGCAATCATTAATTTATGACAGGATTGCTTCCAGAATACATAAAAAAAATCATTTAAAAAAATGGTTTGGTCTTTTGAATAACCTTTGTAGGGCAAAGTCACGAGGAGTGCCTTATGTTTGAACCAAAATACAAAGACTGACAGGATTTCTAATGCCTTCTTACTGAGAAATCTTCAATGAAGTAGAACTTTTTAACATTTGCTACATAATTTTTACCACAAAAATTAGTAGCATAGCTGGAGGTAGGGAAGCCTATGCCCTAAGCACAATATTAAAGGTGCAATGGGGATTTCAATAATTACATGGCCTAAAAATGTGAAAATTCCTGTTTTTTGTCTAGAGTAAGCTTTCTATCAAAGCTATCCCCATCTGAAGGATTAAGCTGAGAATGTTTTTGGTACAGAAATTTATCATTTCCTATAGGAGGCAAATATGAAATTCAGCCTATGTTTTCTATGAAATATCATACATACAACACCAACAGATCAAAGTGCTTTACAACAACCACAATTACAGTATTCAAACAGTGAGTCTTGATTGGCCTTTTAAAAAACCTGAAGTGATGGGGCTTCTCTGATAAGAGGTGGGAAGTCAATTCCAGAGGCGTGGACCGTACACAGAGAACTGGTGCCCAATTTTGAAAGATTAATTGATTTTGGCAATGTTTTTTGCGAAGCAGTATGTGAACATTTGTGAAGTATGAATTACACCATTTTTTAACTAACAAAATTGATATTTTGAAATGAATTTTCAAATATTCTAAATTATAAGTGATTATAAATGTCATGGTTCAAATTTTCTTTGGTAAAATTACACTCTGGTAGCATTTTAGTTTAGGTGGAAATTGTACATATAATTTTCTCGAAAATAATAAACTTAAAAATTTGAAGTCTAGGCTCGCAATTTGGTCAAATGCTTACAGAATCAAATTTGACATGCTAATAAGAGTATTCATAATTCATCAGTAATTCAAATAGAATTGTCCTGGCATGTCTACCCAAAGTCAACACCATTATATGGAATTTTATAAAAATAAATCCTAAATGCATGCAGTACAATTAAATCAATACAAGCTTTTATATGAGTTGAACTACAATACATTAAAATAAAATTCAAGGTGGCCAATTTTACAATGTCACCCATGCATGAAGTATTTCCTAGCTTGGGCAGTTATTTCTAAAAACACTTTATTCCCCACAATGTATTATAACTTTGTTCAAATGATTTTCCCTTGAGACTATACACGAATAAATATAACAATTTCTTAATTCAAACTAATATTATATCTGTCTTAATTCAAACATATTATTATATACTAAGGACTATAAACATTATATAGTCCATGAAGTAAAAATCTACGAATACCAAACTCGGGTTATGGCATTTAACCGAGTACTTTTCGTTTAATGTACCACCTTGAATCTTCCATTCAACACAAAAATAGACTTCTCTATATAACTTGAAGTGCCTGTTCCTTCCACTAACATATGCCAATACATGTACTCCAGCAAATTACAAGCAGACTGATCGGATTTGAAGAAACACCACTACGAACATTTGAAATAAGGTAGGTCGCATGGACCCAGGTGAACACAGATTTGTGCCCAAGCAGCCTCATGTACACACCTTTATAACAGGAATGAACATCCTTTGAGCATAATGTGCTTAGTATGAGTGCTAACCTGTAGATTCCATACCATAATTTTATTTGTATCTTTGATTTTTGAAATCCAGTTTCAATTTCAATTTATTAACTTATCAATTTGTGTACATTTTGCAGCATTATCAATTATCCCAATAATAACTTCTATATTACTAAAAGCGCAGACCCCAAACATTTGTGGTCACATTTTCGAGGGGTCCTTTGGGGTCAAAGGTCATCCAGGGGTCATTTAGCGGGTATACTAGCTAGTGGGGGCGCCCGTGCGCAGTGCGGCTCCCGTTGTAGTTATAATAATAATTGAAAATCCATGAAATTAGTAAACTTTAAAACATTGTGTGAAAATGGAACAAAAATTATGTTGCAAAAATGCACTTTTTAATTTTACGATGAATAAGTTTGGTATGACTTTTCAACATTTTTGTATTTTAAAATGTTTACACATGTAGCTGAAAATTGTAACATAAAAGCCAGTGGTAAGATTATATTGCTTACACTAAAGATAATAAAAGATTTCTGTATCCAAAATACCTAACATTTATAAAGGCAATCCATTCGATGATTCCCATAGGCTATGAAGAGTTGCTAGTGGGATGGGCGATAGTATTACAAATCTTGTTGCCATTCCAACAATCGACTAAGGTGTTTTTTCCAAAGGCGGAAACATCAGATCTACTATACTGATTGTTGATATTCAAAAAAAAAGTTTGCGTAATTGCTGTTCCCCAAACATGCTACCTTTGGCACCCAACCCTTTGGTTAGAATGGCAACTTTACTAACTGATACAGTTTTTCCAGCATGCTAACCTATTATTTTCACAGAGGAATAAAGTTGGAATAAGGATAAACTTGTGTGACCAGGGGCCCATTCCTGAAACTCAGCTCGTAAATCTCTGTGCATACTATGTCATGCCTGAGTGGACCGATTTTTCCAAACCAATGTGTAACTGGTATGACAAGTTCTGTTACGTAGGAAAGACGCATGAAGTTAGTATACACGTAGGTTATGCCCAAGTTTGGGAACGGGCCCCAAGTGTGCAGCCAGCCAGGTTGTTACCCTTTGACACAAATTCTCTTAAATACTTGAGATATGCAATTTTGTTTGTTCCAAGCAGTGGATCAGATGATAGTACAGGAATACAGCGCATACACATCAAAGACGCACAGTAACAACGGAGTATTTAACAAGCTGCGGTAATTCATTGTGTAAATCTACCATAATCTAGCAAGATGTTAATAATAATTTGGAATAAATTGTTAAAAGAGAATAAAGGTATCGTTTTCAGCTGTCTTATCTATAATGTTATATCACACACTCAACAGTACTGTTTTGACATAGAACTCGACTACGCCTCGTTCTTCTACTTCTGCGGTCATCCATGTGATATGACACAATAGATACACAGCAGAGGTTAAAAAACACTACCTTTATTCTCTAAATATTACAGGTGCATTTCGTGATTGTAGCACATCATTGTTGGTATTGTTCACAAGACATTCATCGAGAAAAGGTTATTTCCAAAATTTGAGTTGATTCCGACAGGGTGTTTGATGTTATGAGCAAAATGTTTGTATCACACTGCCACATAGGCCAAATGTGGTTGTTAATTTTCGGGGGGGCCCGTTAACGGACAGAAAATACAAAATCACGAATTTCTTATAGAGTAGATCAAATTGCACTTAAGATTAGGCACACATACTTAAAGCAATGGTTCAGATGATATAAAAATCTCAACATTTTTTAGGCAAGTCGGGGGGGGGGGGGGGGGGGACGAGGCTGTGGATCATGAAATGCCCCTCTAATCATTTGAAATTAAGCAGGATTAAAACAAACATTAGTTGAGTACATGTACTGGTACATACAAACTAAATCCATTGATATGTACACAAATATAGTCGCTCAAAATTTCATTAGAAAGCATTATGCATTCTAATATAACCTTTGGATCTTTCAAAACTAAAGTTTTGTTGTTGTCATGACACTTAAAGCAATATTAGCAACATTTTTTGAAAGGAAGCTCCCCCAATTTTTCAAAAAAATTGAGATTCTACACGGTTGCATTGGTAACTGGCTAGTAATTAAAAAACTATACATGTGAATGATTAAGCTTGAAAATGTCTGTGTGCCAACGAAGGAATTTGTAATCAGAATAATTATTATCGGGGATCCCGATAATAATTCAACGGCTGCTGGAAACAGCCTTTGATTTCGCACAATGTTCAATGCTACGCTCATGGCCGTTAGGTTGTTTTAATATTGATTCAGCAAGTTCCAAGTTTAGAGGTTATCTCTCGAGATGGCCCTATTCATCTGACGGACATAAACGTTAGCATTTCCAGCTCTGCCGTCAAGTCCAATCTTGGATCCCCATTCTAATTACAAAATCGCTTATTTTATGATAAATACGCATTTCTTAGCATTCTCGTTCGCAGGTATAGTTACTAGACCATTAACCAACGTAAACTGTTCCAAAATTCACTTTGAAATTGGGGGCGCTCTTCAAAAAATGTGCCAATATACTTTATGATTGATTGTCAACCGGTAGTCCGTAACTGCATGGAAAATAATATAAAACCACCTTTTGGAAATTTCAATAGTTCATATATCATCATAGAAATACAATGCTGCTGTTCATGATAGGTGGTAACATATTACATATTGATGAAGTTACGCATCAGGAATCAATTGGCCCTGATATTAAATTTGAATTTTCTTAATATAGGTTTTCTTTCCCTTTCGATTTCCGCACAATGTTCTCCGAATTCCACATTTTTTAGTTCAAATTCGTCCAAAAAAATAGAAACTGTACATTTGCCAACTCGATTTCGTCTTTGACAGTCCAAATAGTCATGTCCAACGATCTCAACCTATGGTCATTCAATTTCATCCTGTGGTTATGACTTTAGTCCCAACCTTCAAAACAGCGATGTAATGGTAGTTGGATACATCGTTGGTCACTGGGTTTTCAACAATTGGTCTTTTCATTTGTCAGTGTTTCGTGGTGAATTTTCTTGTCTTTTCGTACTTTCTGTTTGTTCATTTGGCGTGCATCAACAACTCAACTATATTTTGTGCAACTTGATGGCACTAAAAATCAAACAATTTGTGTTTTAATGCCAAATATTTACTGCTTCCAATTATATACGGTAGTCTGTCTGTCTGCGGGTTTGTCTGTCTGACCGCTCTATTTTCTCGGAGACCGGGTTCGCACGTTCCTGAAACTGGTGGTGGTGCCCCGTTACCGAACGAAGACGAGTTTGTATTGGTTAGTGGATCAAGGTCATCGGGGTCATTCGAAGTCAAACAAGGTCACTGGGGTAAACGTGGGTGTATGAACCATGAAACTTGGTGGGATCGTTGCATAACCCGCCAATGCAGACCTATACGACAAATTCGAATGATATTTTGTTATGAAGCCGGATGACCAATGACGAATTCGGTTGGCCATGTACACAAATTGTATGACCCGATGAATTTGAATTAAACGATACTGGTGCGACCATTGAAACGAGTTAGAGTGCACCAGGCTTGAAGTTTGTACAGTGACCAGTTTGAAGTTTGACCACATACGAAATCGAGTTGGCAATGTACAGTGCGATTTTGGGGGACGAATTTGAACTAAACACTTGTTGAATTCGGATGAACAATGTGCGAAATCGAACAGGAAAAACTATATTACACATGCTATCAATGCTACATTTCATTCCTGCTGACTCCCCCCCTTCCACGCAGAATTATCCTTTGCTTCTGGACATAAACGTTTCATGTTGCTATAACAATAGACAACAACAAAACCGCTTGCCACTTGTTTTGTTCATCTTAAAGTAAATTTTCCCACTATCCAACTCATTTTGCTTGTTTGTATCAAAACTTTTAAAAGGCACCATTTGTGTTACTACATGCATAGGATTTGTTTTGAGATCTAAACAAGGGTTTAGTGCAATAAAGGGTGATCTGAATTTTTTTACCAAAGAGAGATTTTGATATCAAAATGATCCATATAAGATTAGGAACCTAATAATCATCAGAATGCTCAACAGCTGAGTATTACCAAAATCATCTATGGATATCTGCATTGTGAAATACAGATAAGTCTTTAAACACAATTTTCTCAAAAAAGCCAAAATACAGATAGCCCTTTGTTGCACTAAATCCGCATTTGTTTTGAACAGATGACTTCATAATTACTTTCTATCTATCTACATATACATACATGATATATATAACCTAAACTAATAACTGTGATGTATGCAAATGGGGTAGGGGGAATATATGTGGATTTTTACTCCTGCAAGTCCCTCTGAAATTACAAACCACTGCAGGGAATAAAAAACGTTCTTTCCCAGTGTTGTGAATTGGAAATTACATTTGAAATCTGCATTGTCCCTGTGGAAGTGTTTACCAAAGCATTCCAATAAAGGGTACTGACAATTTTTCATGATGGTGGGTACCCATTGCATATGTACCTGCATAAATGTGGTGTCTTATCCAGGGGGTAGGATATGCCAACTTAACAGCAACAGTGAATTCAAATCGGCATCAACATCCGGCATAAACCGAGTGCTAGTCTTTGTCAAAGACTTGAAATCTAAATAACCGTTATTGGAAATTACACTGTTTTGCAGTGGGGTTAATCCACCAAACCCGACAGATTTTGAAGTCAATAATTTATTCCAAAATTATCATGATATTACTAAGATTTATTGAAAGGTTTAAGAGGTGATTTTGTAATGTCACTGGGACTGAGGCTGCCATAGAAAGTGCATGTAGGAATTCAATAAATTATCGTTTGGAAATCCCAAATGCCTAAATCGAGCAGGTCGGGTCCTACCCCCTGGTCTTGGCATACTATGGCCACTGAGCATTATCCAATACACCATGTCTAATCACTGAGTTATCCATGGTCTAATTAAACTATTATGAAAGCAGAAGTCCTATATAATGAAGGTGGTTTAACTGCCAATCGTGTTTCAGTGAATGCCAATTACATCAAATGTCATATTATCGATACATTAAGTGGAAGCCAAGGAGAAATTCAGAATCATACCACACATTAATGCTGTGCGACTCTTCAGTTTCTGCCCTTAAAGGAAATATTTGCTTGTGGTGAAGGAGCTAGGCTTGGCTTTCATGGGACTCAAAACCCAGACCACTTGATCAAACAGGTATTGGCAATTTTGGACTCTTCGGTCACCCCTGCCTATATACTCGCCTCCCTCCACCATTTTTCAAAATCCTGCATACACCACTGGTAAGTAGTTCATGCATGAAAATACTATGAACATGTTAATATTGCCAATTGATTAAACCCCTGAATACACATACAAAAACAGTGGTTACATTTACATTACAGTTATATTCAATTATATTCAAGAAATTATAGTATTTTTAGCTATATGTGATGTGATCTGGGAAAACCCGCCACATGTCGCACAGGACAGTTTTGAAAAAATAAAGAAAATACCTTAAAATCTGTGTTATGTTGTACTTTATTTTTTGTCAGATTGTATATATAAAGCATAACTTTTGATATGTGTATCATAGAAGAAAGAAGTAAAAAGTTATGGAAACTTTATATTTCAAACTTTGCAATGATAGTCAAAATATAAATTTTGCACCATGTGGCGGGTTTTCCCAGATCGCATCACATATTGGACCACTATAAGCTGTGAAGGGTCCTCAAAAATATCCAGAGTTGAGTAGATAGACAACGTAGTGATCCTTGGGAAATAGGGATTTTCAATCTCAAGCCAAAGACCCTCCTTAGCTTTGTTTATATTACACTCTGTATCTATATGACCCTGTATAATGCTTGTTTACTTGTCTTAAGGCTTTCTAAAAAAAAGAATTCTCAAAAAATTTAAACTTAACCTTCAAAGAATAGGTTTACCTTGTACAAAATATTTCAGCTTGTATCAAACATTGGTGGCCAAAAAAAATACAAAACACGCCCAGTGACAAAATTAAGAAAACTAGATAACCTAAATATCTTATAATTTTAAAGCTCCTATGAATATAGACAATTTTTTATTCTCTCCTGTCCATGTAGCTCTATCGAGACATATATCAAACATCAGATTAATGAACTTATTTTAAAAATTCAAGAAAAGCATGGTTCCATAAAGAATTTTAACACAATGCACAAAACTAAACATTGCTTGCCAGACAAATTAGACATCTGAATTTCCTTACAGCTCAGTCTTACGGCTATGAATTCGCTCCCTCAGCTCGGCCATATCCATGTTCATCTAAAAGTACAACATTCATATTAATGTAAAGTTATGCCCATGATATACTAAGCAATTGCAAGGAGCGTAGCGTTTTTTTATGACATCACTTCCATCGCTGATTGGAAAAGCGACTGCCGATATTTAATCGATAAGTCGCTTGCATACCCAAGCGACTTGATGCAATCCAGTTGACTTGAATTCAATTCAATCGCTCCGACGCTCCCAGCGACATTGACGCTGGAAGCGATTGACAAAACGCTATTTTACAGTCGCACGCTGCGACAGCAAGTATATCATGGGCATTAGAGCATGGGGAGCCAAAATATGGTGCAGGTTTCAGCCAAGAGGTGCAAAGTGTTAAACATTGCAAATACTGTTGTATAGTCTGCGAATCTACTTATTTGCAGGGTTGTGTGATGTAACCAGCCAATCAGATGACATGACAATAAATTGTGCATACAGATATATAGAAGGTCTATTTTGATTGGTTACTCAGAGGTTATATCATGTTATATCATATAGTGATATTTACTTGCTGAGAAAGGTTTTGATATTGTAAGTGGAGCGAACTTTCCTCGCGACTTTCCCGTCTGTGATGGTTCAGCTCAAGGCTTCAAGATCTTGCATAGCTTAGCCTAAGCCTATTTTTGTCAAGTAAGCCTCAGCTTCACTTTTAACCAATTTACATTCATGAAGGATATAAAACAAATATTTAACGATCTTATTCGGGATCTTTGTGGAATATACTGGTCCCCTCGGTGAATGGAGACCGTGGAGTACTGTTTTCCCGAGACCAAAGGAAAAAATTCTATGCCCTCCAGTTCACCTCAGGGGCCAATAGATTCCACAAGATCCCTCATGATCATTAAATATTTGTATAATATCCACTGACCACAGAGTGTGCTCTAGAGCAAGGTTTTCAATATTAAGTGCATGTGCCTACAGCATACGCAACAAGTAACAAGTAATCAGACACACTCAGACAAGAATCTGGTAAAGCTCTGAATAGCTTGTCTCCAGCATGCACGCAGGCCGACCAAAAAAATTGGACACATTGCACGTAAGAATCATGATATGCAAGTGTCAGTTGTAACTTAAAGTGACAGGAGGAGATTTTTTTAGGATACGAATTTTTTTTTTTTTTTTTTTTTTCACAGAATCGATTGTAGACCACCTACCAAGAACGTTCCGAAGGTTTATTGGACAAACAAGTACAAAAGAAAACAGCAAACCTTGTTTTGAACTTGCCTGACAATCGTAATTGTCCCCATAGAACACCGTGCTTTGACTTCATATTATTACATAAAGACGGCGTATTCGGCTTATTCACTTCAGGTGTGCTCTAATACATTGGAAAGCATTCCAAATATGGAAAAACCCTGGGTTCGAAAAAAATTGGGGGCGCTTCTTTCTGGAAATCTCCTCATGTCTCTTTAAATGGCATTATCTTTTTAACAAAAGAAACCTGCACATAGCATCCCTTCCCTCCCTCATTGTCCAATTTGATCATATGTGACTTCTCTTGTCAAAAGGTAAAGAATGTCTCCAGGCAGTGTTGGAGTGAGTCCGGAGCCAAGTCCGATTCCATCATTTTCAAGTCAGAGTCAGAGTCCTTCTGGCCTAAGTTTGAGTCTACATGGTGCAAAATGGGGTAAAGTGGGATAGGGAAAGGTTGTCCATCAGGTCACACACATTTAACTAAATTATTTTACTCCGACTCAGACATGCTAAACTCCAACATGCACTCGGGGCCCCATGGACTTTGGACTCAGACCTTGTGGACTTAGACTTGACTCGTACTCTGACTTAGACTCGACTCAACACTGATGGAATCGGACTCAGCTCTGGATTCTTGAGTCCGAACTCACTCCAACAGTGTCTCCAACAGTCAAAAAAACAATTTGAATCACAGTGAAAGAAGGGAGAGAAAACTTGACACTTCAATAAGATACCCTCATTAGGAAATCAATCCTTTGATACTTTCTCCAAACCATATGTTATTAGTAATCAAAGGAGTGATTTCCCAAAAAGATCACTCTTTGTGTGTTCATTTCACCCACTTTGCATAGTGTTCACTGACAACTTACCTTTTTTCTCAAATACTTTTATATATAGTAACTATGATAGCTTTATAACTTTATCACCTAATTTATGTATTTAGTCACATGGTGTGTGTGAAAGTGGGGGAGAATATCAAAGACATTGGTTTGTGACTATCTTGTACTGCTACAGAACTAAGACTCGCTGTACATCACAACTCTTTGTGCAGACGGCCTGAGGTGAGTGCTTTCCGCCAATTGCTCATGGTTTCTCCAATCTGTGGTGCAAAGACAGTAAGCGTGAAAAAAAGGTGATACCATGCAAACCAAAGCAGTGAATTGCAATATGGAAAGTGGCCATTATCACACTGCAAGAAATTCCTTGCACTTCTTGGTCTCTAAATATTCATGGCACTAAATCAAAAACGTGTTTGATAGAGCACCATAGCCAGATCTGGAGGTTATAATATGCATTCAAAAACATCATGGTCCAGACACCAGATATCGAGTACAAGTGGCCATTCTGATAGTATGTAGTACCATTGACATACGTAGAATTTTGTTCATTAGTACATATTTAATTTTACGAGTGCATTTCGAGGGTTGACTAATAGAAGGTCCTAACTCAAAAAAATGCTAACTCAGAGTTGGGCCTTTCTGTTGGTAACTCTATGGTTCTCCAATCAGATGTGGTCAAGTGAAATTCTGCTGTATCTACAGTGGAAAGTGGAAATGAATTTAGACCTTATAATGTTAGGAATATATGGGCGATACAGATTTTTGGGGTACAAAAATCTCAAAATGGCCAAAAAGTGCTTGAGTGAGTGAGGGCCTTCTGTTAGTCAACCCTCAATTTGTTGACACACGCATGTGATCCACACTGGTCACCCTTTACACAGTTCACCAATTGAAGGTAGAGCCTCGGATTGGCATTGAAGGTGTTACATCATAACAATGCAATCATCGCTTGCAAGGTCATTGAATTTGGGTAGAGAGAATTAAACCTGATCAAACTGTTGTACAAGTGCACCCATTCATCATATTGCTGCACAATTGAGGCTCTCCATGCAAATGATGAAACCGTGCAAAGAGTGAATACAGACTGTGCTTGATGCCAATATATACAGTGCTTAATCTTTTTTTCATAATATGATATGTGATATTATGACAAGAGGCTCAGCAATTTGGATCCTTAGTTAGGGACACTTTTTCACGATCAATTGCATGGGTTCTGTCTATCAGGACCATTGATTGTTCCAAAAATGGACACTAAATCTTAAAGATACTATCAGTGATTAACCCGAAAGAGTCAAAATAATTGAAATATTTGCAGGAATAGCTTTAAAAGTGAAGGATATGTCTGTAGAATTGTCATAAGTTATTTTTCCAACTGAAGAATTGGCATAAAAGGGGGAAAAACAGCAGTGTTCAAAGATACGAATCTCCATTCACTTACGTGTTGAAGTAAGTGTCCGTACGGACAGTAATGACTAAAATATACAATTTTGTCCTTATTAGGTTGCTTCTAGCCTATCATTTGCAGGGTATGTTAGGACACCTGTACTTGTTACAGACATACAAAATCATGTTTTTGATTTTTTCATTTTCAGATTAGCAAATCACTGACAGTGCCTTTAATTTAATCAAACTCATTATAGTCTGATTTTTTATTCCTGTCAGTAAACGCATATTGTCGATGGTACAAATTAATTTGGAGGGGATGTGTTGAGATCAAAAACTAAAAAGCCGTATTAACAGTGAAATGCTCAACTTTGTTCAACAGAATAAGATACTTCAACCCATTTTGCATGAACTTTTTTGTATCGAATATGTAAAGGCTTCATACCAGATTCAACTGAATAGATTGTCATAAAGTCTGAGACACGCTATCAATTCCTTTGTTTGGCGTCAATCAAAGAACAGATAAAGTGTCATGAACATTGAGGCTGGGTGAAGAGGGGGATTAGGCCACGTAAATATTGTAGTTTGTTATGAGTGACCAAAACTCTAAAATACTTAAATGATTCGACCAAGCTGTCAAATATTATTTCTGGAACAAGACGAATAAATGTAAACGTATCAGATTTTCTACTATTCCTTTGTGACGTAAAAGAATGTGAGTAATAATTACTTATTCGTATCATTTTCTTATGTTGAATGCTTCAGTGTTTGTTCAAGCTTGGTGGTTGGAATTTATTCAGTGCATTTGCCTTGTAATATTTTCTTCGTGAGAAAAGGGACATTATTTAATTATGGCCTTAATCTTACCCGGTATCGTGACATCAAATTTCTATTGTACTGATTGGGTAAAGCATACAACCTCTCAGAACAAATGGAATCGTCAACACGCCCAAAAAACTTTTAATGAACTGACAGGAATAAAAAATCCTACCATAATCGAGCTCACCTAGCTAAGCTCTAGTAATCAAAGCAGATGCCTCTTCTGCTACATCAAATTGCAAAAAATTCTGTACCTGACTATATCCAAACTACCAACAAAGTGCTTGTACTTACTTTGTGTCCCAATTCCTTGGCTTGGTCTCTCAGAGTCTGGTGTTTTGAAACATCAGGATTCTCACCCCTACTTTTCAGGTTATGGAACATTTTCTCCTCTCGTAGCGCTTGCTTCTGTACTTCTTCGTAGTTTTGGATTTTGTTTTCAAAACTCTGTAGCTCGTCCTGTGGGTTCCAACACAAGCACAAACATAACTTGATATATCCCATACAATAAAATGAATATAAAAGCCACTTCTGCCAAAATATTCTTTGCTATTCTGTTTAATGTATAATAGTTTCCTACTCAGTTTCCTCATTATTAATCTGTTAGAATATGTAATAAAAAGTCGCATCTTTCCAGATCCCTTCATACTGCTGCCCGAAATCGAATGGTGTGAAAGGTTACATGGCTTCTGACTGGCACCTTTCAGCAAAGATATCGGCTAATGGGGATCGCCACTATTCTAGGGCTGAATAGCACAGATGGTAAAGCACTAGACTTGTTATCTAGAGGTCGCCGGTTCGAATTCTACTTCAGTCAAAATACTCTTTGCTATTCTGTTTAAAGTCTGACTCAGAGATTTCTGAATATAATTTTTTTAATATATTAATTAAAAATAATAAATTAGAACTAAAGATAGTCACCTAGAATGCTCAATTCCAAAGTTTGAGATGAATCGGAGTTTTCGTTTTGATGCAGTAAACATTTATGTGTATATAACAGTGCCATAGGATACGGTGTATAACAAAATTTCCGGATCCGGAATTTTTAAACAAAGATGTGATTTTCTATATGAAGGACTTCGATTTGAGCTTAGCTATTTCACACAGTGACTAGTATATGGACAAGCATTATGTACATGCAAAAAACACAATTTTTTTGAAAATTGAGGGCGCCCTCATCGGGAAATCTCTGAGTCGGCCTTTAATGAATCTAAAGCCCGGACCTAAAGAGACACAACATTTCAGGAAGAAAGTGCCCCTGATTTTTTAAACCATTTTTCTTTTGCATAATTAGAAAGCTTGTTTGTTTAGTTTTGTTTATTTTATTTTTTCTTTTTCCTGGGTTTCTTTAATTTATTTAATATTCCGTGAATGTTATAAGGGATCCTCTGTTCTTCCTTGAGCCCATGGGAAAGCTTACGGTACCACTATATTAAAATCAATAGTACTGATTACTACTACACATTCAATTTACAAACATATATTGTACTCAAATTAAAGTACTTCAACTTTCAACAATGTTCAAAGTGAGCTACCATGCTCACAAGTCAAAGTATACACTACATCTTCTACTAATAAAGAGCTTTACAACTCTAACAGGGTCAGTGGTGTAACTAGAGGGTGGTGGTGGGGGGAGGGGGCAGGGGGAAGCTTCACCCTGCTCCCCCCCCTTTCCCCAGTGTGGAATTACTGGTTTTCTGGACACATGCCAATTTACAGTGAAAACAACATAGGCCTATACTGTACTAACAAACTTTAAAGTGACAGGAGGAGATTTTTTTGAGGATACAAATTTCTCTCAAATTGCAGTGGATCGATTGTAGACCACCTACCAAGAATGTTTTGAAGGTTTATTGGACAAACAAGTACAAAAGAAAACTGCAAACCTTGTTTTGAACTTGCCTGCTATCCTAATCATCCCTATAGGAATCCATGCTTTGATTTTCTGTCGTGTATGACAGAAAATACTAAATCATCATATTATTACATAAAGATGGTGTACTCGGCTTGTTCACTTCAGGTGTGATCTAATACACTGGTAAGCATTCCAAATATGCAAAAAACGGGTTCAAAAAAAATGAAGGTGCTTCATTCTGGAAATGTCCTATGTCTCTTTAATATATGCTTCCCCCTGCAAAATATATATATATATATGAAAATATATGTGCCCCACCTTCCCACCTGCAAAAAAGCTGGTTATACAACTGAACAGGGTTAAGTACCGAGGTGTTTCATTACAACCAATGGTGCAATAGCAGCAAGTGAAGGAAATATGTCTTTATACTTGTGTACCGAAATGCGCATGACTCCAGTCTCATATTTGGCAATAGACTACAAAGTTAGACTACAAAGTTAGAAAGGCAATGCCCAGCTCCGATATAGTTTGTCTTGCTCTTGCTTTATATCAACAACATTTATATAATATTGGATGGCTTGAGGATGATAACAGAAAATATCGCCTGAGCCTAGATCAAATATATCAGACGAGTCCGATATTTTCTTGGCAAGGGCGATATTTTCTGTTATCAACCAAAAAAAAACCATCCAATATTATTATTATTATGCAAGAAGAAGCTGACTTGAACAAAATAGTTTTAAAATGGCTTCAAAAATAATAAATTGACAGTATTTGTTTGACGAGTTGTATGACCGAATGCCCAATATTTTTGCGTATCGTGCAGTGTTGGGTGGTACATGCAAGTCATTCAGTGGTAATGCACCATCTGATCCATAATAATTCTGATCCATAATAATGTCTTATATTGAGCAGTAAACCACTACAATTAAAAGACAACCCAGGGCTAGAAGTAGGCATAGTCTGGGGTTTTTAGGCTTTCTTGTATTAAAGTGGCACTGGCACATTTTTACAAAATACAAAATAGCCAGAGGCCATTGGAAGAATAGAGATATATTTTACACATAAAAATAACATACCCAAAAACAGATATGGATATTAACAAGAGGCTTAAGGCATCCACACAATTTGTAGGCTAACTTTAAGCGTGCCATAACACTAATAATAGACAATTTTTTCTATTACATGAATATCATAGACTCGTACTCATTGATATTAAAACCACAAATGTCACAGACTAGACAAACAGGGTGCATGCCGTGGGAATCAACTCCGGGGTGTGTTTTCTTGTGTTAAACACCATTTCCGTTGTCTGTTGAATAAATGTCGCCAGAGTCATTTTATTATAAATTCATTCTGTTTACCCATAAGGGTGCTGATTTGGTCTTACTCATTTCAGGTGGGTGCTAATAAAAAAAGCTTTACAACCATGCAAAAATATCAATTTTGAAAAATCTTGAGGGTGCACTATTTTTCTAATGTGCAGTGTCTCTTTAAAGCTAAACCAGTCTGCAATTTCCATAGTAATTTTTAACCACCAGAGATTATACTTTCGGTCAAAAGTACCTCAAAGTTTCAACACCTTGCACTTTGCAAATTGAAACAATCAGTGCAAACACCCACACACCTTTATAGAGTCCAACTCGTCTTCTGAGAAGTTTCCATCCACTGCATCATTCCACAGGGAGATCACTCGGCGATCGGTAAACCCTCCTCGTTCTTCTTCAGGGGTCAACTTGGACCTGAGGCGCTGGTAGTCTTTGTTGATATCCCTGTGTTTCAGTTTCAGGTCCAGTTCTCTTGCCCTCCTCTCAGCAGGGTCCAATTTCCTCAGGTCCTCATAATCATCCTTTGGCACCCTGTTGGCATCCCTTTTGTCTCTCTTATTCTGGTTCTTGTTATTCTTGCTAAACTCATCCACTGCAGGGCAGAATGGTTTATACAGTATCCATTAATTTTTGCTTTTCTGGCAAGTATTATAATCATGTGGCATATCCCAAAAAGGTACATCTTTTCATTCAAGGTCATTTAGAGAAAGACCAAAATACTTCCCAAAATATAAGGAAAGTAACCAAAAAATGTATTAATTTTCCCATTACTTCTTCTGAAGTAATAACTTAATATTCAAAGGTAAGATACCACTGGAAAGTTTGAATTGCTTCTATTCAGACAAAGTCTAAAGTAGATAGGTGTACCTTTTTGATAAGATGTCTAGACTGGCTATCTAAGATGTATTATATGCTGGTTGTTTGTTTGTTGTTTGGATGGGTGGTTCATGTGCGGGTTGAGGTGCTATACATGTGTGTAAGTGTAGTGTGTGAGGGTGCATGCATATAATATTATGTGTGTGTGTGTGTGTATATGTGTGTGTGTGTGTGTGTGTGTGTGTGTGTGTGTGTGTGTGTGTGTGTGTATTACCAACATGATCTATGCACTACAAAATGGCACAGAGAAAGAATTAACATATATCAAAAAGAAAAATTGAAATGATCCATATGTAACCCTGTTAAAATTCTACAGGAAACTATTTTTTATTTATGGCCTATAACAAACACCCTAACTCCAAGGCCAAAAATAAAAAAGTATTTGTGACACATAGAACTTTGAAAGGGGTACATACAGACCTTGCCGTAAAATCTGCAGTGCTTGCAGTGCTTCCAGTGAATGCAGTTAGGGCTAAAACAAAATTGTTGGCATAACCTGCCATTTTTATTTTGGGTTTGAAAACATGCAATTAAAAAAAAAACTGGCAAAAAAAAACTGGCAAAATGTGCTTAAAACATGAGAGCAAAAAAAATCCTCACAGACTGACGGTCTTGTAGGCAACCATGCCAAACTTTCAACAAATAATTGCCTGGGTAAAAAGCATATTCATTGAAATCTCACAAAATGATTTTAATTATTGAAATTTTGTTAAGCGCACTTCCACGAGTGCTATGATTATGAGTGTTGCTGTTGTCTTATTTTAAACGAAAGATGCATAACTTCTACTGCAATTTTTCGAAACTTATCTGATTTTCTCCCTTTAATCTCAAAACATTGGTAGGAACTACCACTTTTAATGCAAGATTTTATAATCGACATTAAAGAAAGGCATATGTACTAACTTGGGCCGTAGAGATCTTCGGCTAATTTATTATATTCGGTGAGTTGGTTCTGATGGTGGAGCAGCTCTTTCTTTAACTCTTCTAATTCGTGCTTGTCAAAGTGATCCTCTGTGGGAGAAACAAGACATTGACAAAGACAGGCCCGTACGCAGGGGGGTGCGGTCGCACCCCCCCAAATTCCACAAAAGGGGAAAAAGGTCCACTTTTTGCTGAATTTTTTGATAAAAAGGTAATAAATTTAGGGAAATTTTGACAAGAAAGTCCACTTTTGGGTGATAAAATGTTCAAAAAAGTCCAAAACGGACCATTTTCGGGGGGTTAGGTCCAATTTTACAAAAAAAAGTCCACTTTTTCGAAAAAAGGTCCACTTTTTCGAAGTCCCGCACACCCCCAAAATAAATCCTGCGTACGGCCCTGGACAAAGACATAGACATACATGTATGTGCAAGGAGGAATAAATTGTATTGTGAGATAATGGTACTCACTCCTGTCTGAACTGAGTAATAAAGCCGGATGCTCATTCGAAAAACACAGTTTATTGATTCATTCTGATGCAATCTGCCAGGAATGCGACGATCACTCCAGATTTAAGGTCCGTTCATACTTCCACTGCACTCCATTGCTGTGTAGTAAATTTTCTGCAATATTCCGCCACTTCTGTTGCATTCCTAATCGATTTACTGCAGGTCAACCCAGGTCATTGCAGGTCACGGGTTGCAGTACATTGCAGTAAACTTGCGAAGGATTGCAGTAAAATTGGTGTACTGCACCCAAATGCATCTTGATGCACCACCAGTTAAAACAATTTTAACTTTGTTGCAGTACTGCATTGCATTGCAGCATAATGCAAGTGATTGCAGTAACAATTTTGGTGAGGTTGCATTGCAGTAATGCACTATAATTCAATAAAGCAGTGAAGTATGGATGGACCTTTAAGTTTTAATTATTTATCCTTCTGCTGCTCATTCAGCTCCATGGCCTAGTGATAAGAGCACTTGTCTAGTACATAAACGTTCACTGGTTCAAATCCAGCCAGGAGGACATTTTTTTTTCAGAGCTTACGTGCGCCGGCCTCTCTGGGAAAGATAGCAAAACTAATTCACCGTTATTTATCGGCAATAAACCATGTTTTTCAAATTACTGAGCATCCAACTTGCGATACGTATCTCCCTCCTTCTCTCTCATGCCAAACAAGAAAGCACTCAAAAACTGTCCAACACTGTGTTTTAAGGCTGAGAGTGTTGAAGTGATTTTGAGTAGTTGGTTACATATGTTGAGTTTTTTAAAAGAAAGCCCTGAATTATCTTGTTGATGCCACTTTGAATTCACACCTTACAGGTAAGCTTGCCCAAGATTTCAGGGACAATATTTAAAAGAAAGCCCTGAATTATTAACTTTGTGCTGCCACTTTGAATTCATATCTCACAAGCTCAGCTTGCCAAAGAATTCAAGGGCAATATATTCCACTTAAAATACATCTTTGTTGTACAAATAAAATGCATTTTCTTGCTGTAATGTTTTAAAGTCAAGTCCTTCCCACTCCGAATGGTGCATAGGATGGCACCTATCTCTGTTTCCATAACCCTAGGCCAAACGTTTGCCAAATACAGTGAAAGCTAGAGCAGGGGATTAGTCTTCTGGTAGCTCCGCATGTTTACTTCCCTACTCCATTCTTTAAATGCCAAGCGTCTGACAAGAAGGCAGTAGGTACCATTTTTAAAGTTTTTGGTATGACCCGGCCAGGATTTGAACCCACGACCTCCCGACTGTGAGGTGAACCCTCTAACCACAAGGCCAACAAGTCGGTTGAAATGTACCAACCACCACTTTCACTGAAGAATGCATAAGCATTTACCTGTATCAGCCTATAAAACTAATACTAAACCCTATTCCTCAGTTCTCAGCTAACCCTAATCCTAATCTTGACACTTTGCCTGGACTTGACCCAGATTTGCTTCAGCACTAGCAATTCCATTGTTTTAGTGCAGTCAAGCTGAACTTTTGCTAAAGCTAGCCAGATGTAGGCAATTCTGGCCGAAACCTGCCCTTGATTTCTAGACGCAATGTCTCATCTCTAGTCTATTTTCAGTGACACTGTAACCAGATATCGGCTGGTCTGCCCACACAAGTACGCTGGCAGGAGGTCACTGGAGGCTTGTCTTTACCGCTAAGATCCTTGGTGTGCGAGGCCCAGGAAATTGCCTTGCATGAGTCCATGTAAAGGGTTAATGCTAGTTCCCTTTCTGCTAAATTTTATGTTTTGCTTTCACAAAGGACTAAAACCATTTTGTAAAAATAATTTGATTTGGACAAAGTGCCATATTTAATTTTTAAGTACACCTTCCAATGCTGAATCATCTTTTGTGAAGTACTTGAATTCAAGACACCAACAATACTGTCCACTTTGAAACACGATATATAACAAGACACAAAACTAGACACTTGTACCAATTTATTCTTGGGTGCAACATCACCTGACTTGAGGCTGCATGATTGCACTCATTTAAAAGTTCTTTGTTATCAATATTGGTGACACACCAATTAACTTTGGGTGGTAAAGTGTTTAGTTTTTAGTATATACTGATATCAAGTATTTTTCTTTTGAAACCAGTTCCTAATTCCTTATTGAAACTGACCACTTAAAAACAAAACATTTGTCCAAATCAAAACACCTTGAGTGTAATTTACAGTGATTGTTTACTTTTAATCAAAATGCAAGATGCTGCACATATTGGTGAAGTGCAAAACGTGCGCAAATAAGTGAGCCTCACAAAACGAAGAGAACGGTTAAATTCAGTCTACATTTCAAGGCTTTATTCCAGATCTTCTCCCGTTTTTTCATCTCCTCTTCGTCCTCAGGATCCATGAACGATTTTCCATCCTTGCGCAGGGCACGAATCATATCAAAATCACGCATTATGTCTGCAATGACAATTTTCCATATTTGTATTTAATACTCTTATTTTAAGCGATTTATTACATTATAAAAAAATCCTACGTGTTTGTGCGTGTCTCCAGAGCTGTTCTAGCCTCTTGTCTTCAAAGTCGGTGTTGAAGTCATTGTAAAGACCCTTTCCCCTGTCGGTTGAACCTCGTATCATGCCAAAGCGCTGCATTATTTCTGAAAAAGAAAGTGTGCATGTGCAATATATTAAATCCCTGTGAGTAGTATATACCGATTGGTCACTATAGAGCTAATCAGCAAAATGGTAATAATTGTGGTGGGGACGAAAGAGAGTTATTAGAGCTCAAATATTGGAAGCTGCATTTCAACTGGTTATTGAAATATATGATGTACTTAGGCAATCAGAAATGCTGTATCAAAGCAGACAGTGCTCAGGGGAGTTAACAGATGCAGGCCCATAACCAGAATTTTTTGGGAGAGGCAAATTTTTTTCAAGGGGGATTTTCTCCCAAAATCCCCCTTCCCACCAAAAAGGGAAGGGCGAATTTGGCAAAAGAAAGTGGGACTTTTTTAATACAGAAATTTTAACCTTTTTTTCGCCAAACACACATAAAACCCGTACTTTTGGCTCGCCCCACTCGCAAAATCTATTTTTCTTTTTTTTCCCCCCTGTTCTTCTTTTCCTGGCCTTTTTTAGCCCTTTTTAATTTTTTATTTTTTTTATTTTTTTTAATGCTACCGCCCCCCCCGCGACCTCCCGCCCCCCCCCCCCCCCCCCCCCCCCCCCCCCCCCCCCCCCCCCCCCACACACACTGTTTACAGGACTAAACAGATGATTATCCCTGTGACTCTAGGCTCAGATAGCTCATGTATAGTGAATAGGGAAACATATCATATTAGGAAGAAGCAAATTTCACACAATTTCACAATTTGTATGGAGAGCTCCAAATTAAACTGCAATCCTAGAAAAAATAGTTGGTACACTTGATGCAATATATTGGAACCATTCCCATGTTCACAAATGAGATCGAATTTGGGTTAAGTCATTGTTCTTTAGAAAGCAGACGTCTTCCCTTTTACCAAATTCTTCCTCACTCCCCATCAATCAATGCTGGGGGACCTGGCGACTGGCGAAGCTGTTGACAACACGACTCGGATCAACATTGAATTGGGGGAGAAGGGGGTTACCTTTTCCCTAAATCGTTCAAATTGATCCAATGTTTTTTTCCCAGGATGGTGGCAGCAATATCAATGGGAGCATTTACACAACAGATTGATTATCTCTGCACAAAACCAATGACCTTGCAAGAGGTGAATGCCCTCATTTATTCCTACAAGTATGCAAGTTTGAGGTTCTACCTACAAATGGAGAACTGTGCAAAGGCTGTATTTACGTGTTTATAGAAAGCGTGATCAGTCCAAGATGGAGTAGGCCTATACATTCGGTGGTTAGTTTCAGCACACAAATCCCATGAGATCATTCCAATCTTCAAATATTCTAAACAAAATAGGAGTTTGGGTGGCCTTCCTCAATCATTCACGGGAGTGATAGTATGAAAATGTTTTTTGATGTCAACTTTATATACATCATATCATCAATAATTTTTAGGGGTTCTTACACAGAGACAATGTATAATTTCAAGAAACTCATAGAGGGTGCTTCTGGAGAGGCTTTACATGCAGGTCATCCAGATGATAAAAATCTCCTTCAACTCAGCAACAGGCCGAATTAAATCACAAAAGGTACAGCACTGTACTGCAGATGCCATGCAAATTGCAAGCCGATTTGGGTGATTTGATGCAAATGTTCCCATTTCACAAACAAAATCTGTAAGTTGTCACATCCTGGCCTGATGCAGGTGCCTATCAAGTTTCCGAATGGTCACGTTGTGTTCACCTCTCATGGTCAGCGTAATGCCTCTCTTTGGTTATATTGTTAAAGAGAGGCACTGCACTGTACTTGGAACACGCCAGTCCCGAAACCCAATGAACACCGGCATCAGGCCAGGATGTGACAATTACGGAAAAGGCGTATTGCGAATTCACATAGCCTAGTTCAGTATATATTTGTTACCAATATTCATAAAAAATTCAAAACCTTTGGAGTAGAGTTGATCATCCAACTACAAAAGCTTTGAATGAGCAAATATTGGATGATAATACATGTATACATATATTATTACACATTTATAATTTTTTATCAAAATTTTTGTGATAACATGCTAAACAAATAGCAATGTCAACATTTTGGGATTTCTTGGCCAGTCCACCACCTCCAATGTCATCGATGCCCTTAACCCTAACCACTCCGACTGGCTGGCTGTGGATCACAAAATGCCACTTTAATCCTTTCAGATTATGACAAAACTCATTTTGGTCCACGATACAAACAAAATACACCTTTTGATGTGATATGTCATATTTATTGTGCTGGTGATTTTATTAAAGCAAAATGCAACAAAGTTATCTAAGAAAAAAATGCTTACTGATCGATACATACGGTTAAGTTTAACTTTGAGTTGGGCATCAGCATCACCAATATCTTTGCCATCTCTGTGGTCTTTCTTCACCTGCCATGCCTTCTGGTCATGTGTTGTGAGGAGGCCTTTCAGCTCAGTCAATTTCTGCTCAGACATCCCCATCTGCAATGAAATTTAATTCTCATCTAATTATTAAATGATTTCAAGGGACACAAGGAGATTTTCTGAGGATACGCATTACAAATGTTTTCCAACTTTCCACATAATTTGTTGTAAGACATCTACAAGACTAAAATTAAGAACTTGAACTTGCCTGCTTCCTGATCGCCCTACAGGCCACAGGAAAGCATGCTTGAAATGAAGAGTGTAGTCAAAGAAGTTCCTATGTTACGTGAAATCAGTTTTGAGATACAGGGGTAGTTTTTGAATTGGTTCGCAAATCATATTTTGTCTCATACTGAGTTCAGACTTTCAGGAAGACTTTGTGTCTCACTTAAGAAAATTTTGATGGATAGTCTAAGACTAATCAATTATTGATTTCCTATAATCAATAATCAATAAATTGCACATAGGAACTTCTTGCTCAACAATAGTGCACATAGGAACATCTTTTACTGAAAAATCATCATCACATTGAAAACACAGCAAATTCAGATGATTATGATTACATACTTTTTAATCATTATATTTGAAGTCAATGAGACAAATATAAATTAAACACTAGGCTATATTGTTAATCACCATGGTCATTGTGGGCATCGTGGTCATCACGGTCATTATTTAAGAAGTTTAGTTGAAGTTACATTATACAGTTGACATTTTATTTTTCCTCCATATTGTGCATCATAGTTTAAAGTAAAAATATGTAAATAACATGTTATCATCATTAAGGTCATCACCATGGTCATCGTGGCCATCATGGTCATCGCGATCAGCATTTTAAAATGAATTTGATTCAAAGCATATTATAGAGTTGACATCTTTATTTTTTGCTAAATGTATATTTTTATCATAGTTCAAAATAAATGCTATGATCATTTTAGTAAATATCATGGTCATTGTGGTCATCACGACTATCACACTCCATTTTCAAGCCCAAACACATGGCAATCAGTATGAAAAATCAATTTCTAATATTCTTACTTAAATACAAAAGGTAATGTAAATCAAATTCCACCACCACTATCATGGTCGTCATCGTGGTCATCATCATGGTCATTACTGTCGTCAGTCCCCTGACCACATGAAATTAACTATAAAAGATATTAACAAAAATACTTGTTTTTGTGATATTCTTAAAAATAAATAAAATAGATATATAAATATTTAAAAAATAAGGCATCGCATAACAGAGGACAGTGCCCTTTATTAGTCTCATTTTACGCACGAGCATTGCTCTGCATAGATGTACGCACAAACTTAGTAACTATACATGCAGACTTTACACAGAGTCTAAGTTTATATTGTGCACAGTCCAAAATTTGTAAGTTTTCCCCCAGAATTTCACTTTTGTCCCCCCAAAATTTCCCTTTGCCCCTAGTTTGCCCCCCCCCAATAAAATGAAGTCTGGTGCCGCCACTTTAGAGCCCAAACAAGGCAGGCCATATTTTGTGAGTACTTTACCTAGCTTCCATCTTGCACTTAGAAAACTGTGTAGGACATTTCGCCGATTGAGGGCTGCTCATTAAATGACGTTGCGTGACGTCAGAATATTTGAGAAATAGCCGGGTTGTTGAATCATTGGAAATTTGTATTTATATGTGTAGAAGCTGCATAAATTTGCCCACATGTGCAATCGTAAGGATAGGTGTAGCAAATAAACCATTCTATCATCGATGGCTACTTTCCGCGTCAAAATCGGAATTATGAGTGAAATTTCAGAGGATTTACTGCATCGTTCCGTACCCAGTTTTTCTCTCTTTGGCCTTTGATCGCTACAGTTTGACAAGTAATATTTCGAACTTATTTCCTTCTAATCATCTTTCAAACATTTTATCATAAGCCGACATTTTTTATGGCAAATCCTGAAGGTTTAACTTCTATACTCGTACCATATTTGACTTGCATTGGTTGTAATAAACTTGTGGCGTTTTTCATTATGCATATAGATTCAACCCTCCGAAATTTTGACTTCTACTGCATGCCACCCTGGTTGAAGAAGCCCTGATCAGGAGATGTCTTACACACGGCACGTTATATAGTGCTCATTAATTATGCTTGTAGCCTGAGTCCCCGTTCCGCATTCATAACTAACAAACATTGCGGATAAGTCCATACGTTTTCAAGGACTGAAGGATTTATCGGATCAGTGAACGAAATATCACATAGCTTCATAGTGTCTTGAAACTCTCCCATGTATCATACAAGAGATTACCACCACAATTGAATGTGGGTTTGGTAACTTAACTTATGAACTACATGTACCACAAATACAAATAAATAAGACAATTTGCCACAGAATTTATAGTGGCAGTGCAAGCATTTTTTTGTGGTATATATAAAGAAAACCAAAGCCATGTTGGTCCAATGTTTGAATGGACCAATACGGTGGTCCCAATGTTGTGTTGCTACTTGGGTTGCGCTGGTTGTTACTCAGATCATGATGGGTAAATACAGCCTCGATAGCAATACAACATTGGCCCAACATTGGTGCATTGTAAGTTCAAACACTGGACCAACAATGGCATGTACAATCTTGGACCAATGTCTTTTTTGCCATTGGGTCAATGTTGGGCCAATGTCTGAATGCCAACCATGGCCTAATACTGTGCCAATATAGACCCAATGTTTAGATACCAACCAATATCCAACATTTACCCAATGTTGGCCCTATGTTTAAATTCAAACCAAAACAATGGGTCGATGTAGAACCAATCAATACAAATTTCTATACTTAATTACTACAGTTGATTTTTTTTATTGTTAACATTATTTTTTTGGTGGGAGGCAGGGCATGGAGGGAGGCAAAGCAGGAGAATGGGTGGTCATGAGACTTCATCCCTACTTTTGCAACGAGAAATCTTGTATCTTCAACCTTAAGCCCATGATATACTTCCAGTCGCAGCGAGCGATTGGTGTACACAATACCGGATTTTGACTCAAGATGCTCACAAGCAGAAATCACACGCTGCGACTGGAAGTATATCATGGGCTTTAAAGTTAATTTACAATAGAAGAAGTAGAAGTAATGACGTGAAAAGGTGTTAGCTGAAAAACAAAACATATTCTATGGTGTTATCAAGTAACTCATTCATTATTTTGCTTTTGAAACTGTGAACGGGCATGCTCTGGGGTGTGGCCATTTTGTGACCCACTGACACACATGACCCTGATGAATTCTACGGAATAAAGTGCACTTTATTCCGTAAAGTCTGCTGAATTCATCAGGGTCATGTGTGTCAGTGGGTCACAAAATGGCCAACACCCCATGCTCCATGTGTTAGACAAGACCAACTGTTGTTACATATGTATTCTAAAATTGAGCTGAATAGTAATGTCCAAATGTTTGCCACCGAGTACATTCAGCATTCCACACGCTATGATTGTATTTTCATACCAATTGTTTTGTTACGGAAATGTTGCATTTCACGATGGGCCAATGATTGCCAGATAATATGTTGTCCCAACTTGAGGGCAGAAATGACACTTCCAAACATTGTCCAAATGTTGTAATACCAACTTTTGTTATATCAGGAATGGAGTTCATCCATCATTGGGCCACCAGCAAAAATTCCAAAGGTTGTTGCAGAAACGGCATCTCCATATTCTAGCTCGTCCGTATCTGTTGCACGTCCGTCCATACCTACCTCCTATAGTAGGGGCTATCGTAACGGAAAAAGCCAGAGCAACCTCGGGCTATCCAATATTATACCAATGTTGGAATACTGCATCATGAATGGCATTCCATCATTGGAAAGTCCCCAAGGCAATATTCATTGTTTCAATGTTGGAATGCCAACTGTTGATGCATTGTTGAAGGCAAATATAATTTGGGGCTATGTTGGGAATTAGCATGCCAAATGGCAAATGTTAGTCAAAAGAGTGGCAAGCCAACAATTGTACCAATAATCATGACATGATAAATGTTCCAATAAATAATGTATGTTGGCATACCAACTCACTCACTGAACAGTGAACTGCCAATCAAATACTTCCAACATTTGCCAATGTTGGGCAAACATATACATGTACATTAGTTTGTCCTCTCAGTCGTGACAGTGCCTGCACGCAAACTTTCAAACCCAGTATGAACCTTTTTAAGGAGAATGCCAACATTCAACAACTGGAACACAAGCCACGATCACAAGCAGGCTGAGTGACAAGGGGAGTTTCTGAACATGACCCATCGGAGATTGAGTGGTGACACATTTTTTCTGACACCACTATGAATTCTTCGGGAAAACAGTTAGGCTTAAAGGATAAATTTTCTTTATTCGTGAGGGTTTCCGAATTCATAAGTGTGTCCAGAAAAAAAGTGTGTAAGGGTCAGGGTTTTATGGAAAATCCCATCAAACAAACTTGAACAAGTCTACTGCCGTTCGTGCTGGGCAATTTTATTTACTCACCCGTTGTGCTTTGCCCACACTTGAATTACGTTTCGAGATCGAAACTCGGGTTTTGGAAGCTTATTCATACTTTCATCGTATTTCCCCGCAGGATTATGTTCCCCTAAACAATATCAAACTTAACCTCACCACACAACAAAAAATATTGCTATGAATACACGTTGTGACTCAATTTTGGACAACTACAGTAATGAACTAAGGTTGCCAAATTCGTCGACTGATATGCCGGAAATGGCCTTGGCTTGTTGGCATTTAAATAGTGTTGCCGGCTTGTTATTGACCATTTGGTGGGCTTGAAGTTACACTGTTGTTGAAGTCAAGGGTCAAGTATTATATCTGCGACAACCACACTCCCCGGGCACACTCCCTGAGCTGAGAAGATATTACAAAATGTAAAATAAAATTATCAGAAATAGATGATGTGTTCAAGGATATTAGAACACCCAACTTAAAAAGTTAGCCTTGTAAGAGGAGCTAGCAAAGAGTAGGACCAGAGCTGCCAGAGAGGGTGTTTTGAATCAATATCCCATGATGCATAGCATGTGATTATACTGAATCGTATGAAACACATTTCATAAGCAGATCACCCCCAAACTCATAATTAAAATTGTTACAGCAACACATTCAAAAACACAGAGAAGTTTGACACCTACTTGGTGTTAAAATGTTAATTAAAACCCCAGTTTGTTGCAGTGTTTGGGCAAAACAGTGATTGTTATAATCAATACCAGATCTCTGATTGTCACTTTAAAAGGCACATTTTCAACAAAATATGAAATTTTTCAATTGCTCTCAAATGATAGTCTAGGCCATTGGAAGAACAGAGATATTATTTTACACATAAAATAACATACCAAAAAAGATAGGGACATGCTATGATGATAAAGACATCCAGGTAATTGTAGGCCAACTTTTAAGTTTTCCATATTTAATCAACAAATGTGTATATTACATGAATATTTTGACTCGTACTCACGATATTAAAAACAAAGGTTATAGACCGATCAAAACAAGGTGCATAGCGTGGGAACACATGCATACGGCGGCGTGTTCTTGTGTTAAAAAAGCATTTTCGTCGTCTGCTGAATTTAACGACGTTAAATTATAAAATCGTTTGTTTACCCATAGGAAGCTGATTTGGTCAGTCAGTTCGGGTGGAGGGCTTTTGTATAAAAAAGCCTTACAACATGCAAAAATATCGATTTGAAAAAATCCTTGAGGGCGCACTTTTTCAAATGTTTGCCAGTGTCTCATTTCAACTGCACCCCCCCCCGAAACCGTGGCATTCATCTCTGCCTCAGTTTTGTTTATTACCACTGACTTCTATACCGTGAAAAAAGCTTTCAATCTAGTGTGGGTGTGGCCCTGTAATAAACTGTCAGACAGTTTAAACACGTTGCTTTTAGTGCATCATAACCATATCTTAAGGACTCAGTGATATCTAACCACGTATATTTTTTGGAAAATCACATGTACGTGAAGGCATATAATTATATAAAAACCCAGGCGCGTACTGTGATATGCGGGCGAGCCGCATATATTTAATATATTGAAAGATATTTGTTATAGTGTCGTGATTTATTTATTTATTTATTTATTATTCATTTAGTTAGTTAGTTAGTTAGTTAGTGTTAGTTAGTTAGTTAGGGTTTTCCAGACAAATATTATGGAACGTATATACCTGAGATTCATCATATAGATTCTACCTTTGAAATTGTCTTTTTTAAATTTATTGGGCAAATTTAAATTTTTGAAGATTATATTTGATTTTTTCTGAAATTAAATCAAACTTTGAAGATTTGATTTATGTTTAGATTTTAAAAGGTTTTATATGTTAGTATCATAAAAATTAGTAAAACAACAACTTGAACACCCTTCCAAAAACTTAACTTGTTTGTGCTTTTAACGCTGTCCTTTCTTTAAAAATCATGTTGAAGCACAAAATTGAGAAAAACTTTCAATTTTTCACTCCAATGTTATCTTCTAATAGAACTTACCCGGTTGAGCTTTCCTCCAAACCTTGTTGACTCCGCAGTTTTGAATATATTCTCTTTAGCAGTACCTGGATGCGGAGGAGGGTTTTATTTGGGCGGCTTCACTGTATTTACCTCCCTCGGTAAGCCACAGTTTAACATAACAAAACCAAAAATGCAAGTGTATAAAAATATCGGAGTTGATTCCATTTTGGTTATGAATTATTGTAAAGCACTTTCAACTTCAGCACTATGTCTGGAATGATGACGGTAGCTACTGGTGATCAGGTGTTGGAGCGCATACATGCACTGATATGATGAAAAATTAAATTTTACTAAGACTGCGTTGCCAGCGCACACGAAATATCTTAAATAAGAAAGTTGTTGTATTCCAAGTAAACTGTTATTTTTTTTTTTATAACTGATCCATTTTTATCTTTTTCTGAAATCTGTTATAAACATTTCTGATCATTTTTTTTCTAATGTAAAAGGTATGTGCATCCAAACTCGTAATTGGATTTATAGCACATTGGAATCTCATTTACTATTTTTTTTTATGCTGTTCACTGGATGGTATCTCTTTAAAAAATATCGTAAACAAATTAAACGCAACTTGCTGTTTTTCATGCAATTTGATGTGCCGACGAATATGTTTTCATTTTCAATCTAGAAACCATAATTATCAATTAGGCAACCGTGAATCGCGTTGTCCATCCCTTCCTGATTTTGCATCACGTCCACGTGGATTTTCATGGTTGGGTAAATACATAAAACGTGGAGTAGACAATATCCCGAGTTTCTTATACCGTATCATGGTATTTGGGAACTAGTCTTTACTTTTTGTACTTGATGATTGGTTCAAATGTCTGCTAGTGTATGCTCCCAGGCTATTACTACCATATAAAAAAACAAAGAGTGAATAGGAGTCAATGGAACCTTCAGGCTCCCACAAAACGTAATTACTATAGTCGCCGTAATAATTGTTTGAACTACGCGTTAACGCAAGTGACCTCAGCTTGTGCGACCTGTACACAAGCGTATCGCGTGTCTATTTCAAGCGTTGTGTTTACTCGCTGTTCAGCAGTGCGACCTTTACGCACACATGCATCAATTGTTCGAATCAGTTCAAACAAATTTTACTCAGAGTATAATTGTATATACCTCATGTTACGTTTAAAACGAGGGTGAAATACCCAGATTCAATAGATTTGAAGGTTTTAAATGTCTCATTCAGGGACTTTTGTCATGTAAAAAACGTCTATATATATAGTCTCCAGATACTCTTTTCTGATTTATTTCGCGAACATTTTTCCCATCGAAAATGGTATAACAAATCGAGTAGATAAAAGCCACTACATTGCAAGTTACCCTAAAGCATTTGTGTAGCAAGCAAATAATTGGCAAAATATCACAGTCATAGCTAGTCTGCAACAGAGTGGGGTGGTTGTCTCATGTAGCAGTACAAAGTCCTCTGTTTCCAATTATTTGGACTTGGTATAAGGCTACTAAGAATTCATTGTACCAAAGCCGTTCCAATTAGCATGGAGAGGAGGCTACTTACCAAGGAAATATCGATAGAATTATTGGACTGAAAAGGCCCCACAAAAAATACTTATGTAACCATATCCATCGTACGCTGACATTACATCCATGTTTCCATCAGACTGCCCCTGATTACATTTAACTACTGTATCGCTGAAATGTATTACATAGACCCAATGTTATTTAACACAAATCTTACTACCAAAAGCCGCAGACTAAAAAGGCAATCTTTATTAGTAGGAAGTTGAAAGAAAGTAACAAAAAATAAAAATGTGGCCCTGCAATGATGTAACTGCCACACAGCCTATTGAGTTTTAAAAAGATTATGCTTTGTTGATTCCATCACTTGCGATTTCACAGGGCACATTTTCAAATGCCTTTCATTTCAACTAATACGCAAATGGTTTGATTCCCGGCTCTTTTTAAATTGACATTCAAAAATAGCTGCTTCATTAATTCAAAAAGTATTTTCAGAATTGGTCGGTGTAATAGGTTGCACAGGGCAGCTTATACTTACTTACAAGACAGTACCTGTTTCAATTAATAAATGAACCGAAGGTGGACAAAAGTATATCTTTGGACAACTGGCAAATATATACCTGAAGACAGCACATCTTTACTTTTGATCATCATCACTGCCCATCCCAGCACCAAAGATCGCTCTTCAAAAACGTACTATAAGCAGCTATAAACAAAACGTTTGATTGATACAGCCAACCCATCACAGTGGATAATGCTCAGTTCAGTGACATGTAATGGATGATATACCCATGGTTTTGAGAGTCCCTTATGTGTAACAATGCCCAGATAGCACACACATGATTACAATATGCCTAGTCCACCAGGGCACAGTTCAGTGGGTTTACTTGTCTTCATTGACATGAACATTCTATGAACGGATCTTGTGTATTCTAGGTATCATTATATTATCGCAACACTCAGGGTGTGTTTTCTAAATACACTTGTGAATGAAAGCTATTGAACTGGCCATATGGGAGTTGATAACGTCATTGCCTCCTAGTGAAATCATTGTTTCCCCCAATCGAAATTGTATAAAATCGGAGTAGATAAAAGTCACAACATTTTCACAGTTACCACCCTAGCATATCAGAGCATATGGTGCAGGCAAGCACTGACTGGCAGAAATCAC